>CAVNYN010219377.1:0-103498 GCA_963692815.1 Nyctanthes arbor-tristis
CTCGCAAAAGCAATGAACACAACAATCCCCACATGGAGATTCATGAAGTAGATGCTGTTGCCTCATTTTCGATCGATAGAAACATGAATAAAAGCAAGGACAGCATGTCACACATGCTAGAATTGTGTAAAGGGCTCCGCTCTGTCCACAAGCTGTGCCAACAAATTCAACAACTCATCACTATAAGTCTATAATTTAAACTCTTTTCCCGTGTTCTAAATGACATCAATACATCCCTTAAAAAAAAAAAAAAAAAAAAAATCAATAATGATTACAATTAATAGGTAATCATAAAACTTATTAACGCTAGTTATATTATCTCTTATTAAGATGTCGTGGTGCTAAATGAGTGTTAATCACAAACACGTGATGCCACTGGGATGTGGCCCCCATCCGTTGGGAGTGGGTAGCTGATTTGCACCGTGCTCAGTGGATCAAAACTCATCAGCAAATCAGCTTTATTGCCTTACATTTAATTGAACTATTTTTTTTTTTTCTTAAATACAACATTTGATTGAACCATTCTTTGAATCAGATACTTGATCAATAGTCAAGTATATGCAGGCCTGAAGAGGGCTAGCTGCCTTTTAGAACCTCTTTGTGAATTTATAGAAGACTTTGTTTTTGTATTTTTTATTTTATGCAAGTAAGCAGAATGAGAGTGACACTTATTCAAACCACTTATAAGGTAAATTAAAAAAAAGTTAGAGACTTACAACTTGATCCTTTGTCAACGATCTCAGCAATCTGGCCAAAAGTAATACATGGGCACCAACACGTTATGCAACCTTAAATATTAAAAAAAAATGAAAAAGAGAAGTCGTTAGCCCATATTTTAGCATTTTATACTACTGTATCAAACGCGAAATAGAATAAGAGAAAACGAGTGGTGAAATTGTTATGGGAAGCTTACAATTCCGGGTATCAGAGTAGCAGTCACATAAGCCGGTCGACCACGGAACTCGACGCTTGGGTCGAACAGGAACATGTTCATGCTGTGGGAGGGGGGCATTAGAGTGGTATTGGCCAGATGAACTGAGTGGAATCTCAGTTGATGAATCCTCCGGCGGCAGATACAACGCCCGAGCTGGAGTCGGAGTGAGTTCCGAGTATTTCTGGTACTGATCATCAGTCGTCCTTGAAGCATACATGGCTTCAAATTTATCAGACCTTTGAATTTGCAGGAAAAGGTAATGGGAGAATTAAGGAACGAGAGGTGGTGGCTTCTTTATTTGGATAAAATAATGGCCAATTGCAACATTAATAAATACTTAGAAAAAAATATAAGTGAAATAAATGGTAAAATAATTAGACAGAGTCAACTTGGCAGCAGGCACCGTGTTTTAAGCAAGTTGTCGACCATTGACTTGACTCAAGTGTTACGTCCAGGAAGGTCCTCTTGCCGTGTTTTTTAGTGCTTGTGGTCCCGGAAGATTTTTAATCAATCCATTTTCAGTAATTGAATTTGGAAATCAAAGTGCTTGAAATGTGTACTCAAATTCCTTGAATATTTATATTCCTTGAATAGTCATTTGATCCTAACGAAAAAAAACAATAATAATTTTAATTGGGGAAAAAAGTGAAGTACACATTTTTGTTAAAATTAAGACGTGGTTAAAAGAAACCTCTTACTTAATAAATTCAAGCTTTCAGGTAAGAGATTCTAGTTTTCTAAGAACACAGATATGTCCCTAAAGGTTTCCAACTTTAGAGACAGATTTGTCTAGGTGGCTTTAACGGGGGCCACCGGAGCCCATGAGACCACATGGAAGATCCATGCAGCCGCACAGATACGACCGCACCGGCCACATCATAGGCCACATGGCATGGCCGCACATCATGGTGCATGTACCACTACAAGAAGTTTTGGCTTTCCCTACAAAAACATTTTTTTGGGAAATGTTGATATTTGTAGGCTAAAACTTTTCTAGACAAAAGATATTCGTAGGCAAGTTTGTGGGGCAAACATCGTAGCCAGACACTTTGGACAACAAAATTGAGAACTATGTAGGGAAAGATATAACCCTACATATCCTTTGCAGACAAATATGTTCTGTCAGCTGAAGTCTATCGTGACAAATATATTCGTCGACAAAAGTTATTTTTCTTACGAAATGATTTTGTGGTCATAGTGTAGATGAACTTGTGGCCTAAGCTACACTTTCCCCTACAAATAATTTTTTTACCCACATATAATTTTTTTCTTAAAAGAATATTTGTATGTTAAGGTTCATCATTTGTAGGCCAAATGGTGCTTCTCCATACAAACAAATTTTTTAGGAAAAGATCATTTGTAGGAAAAGTCATATATTGATGCTATTGGGGAGAATTTAAATATTTATATTTTTTTTTATTCATTACATTCAATATATTTTATTTTATTCATTATTATCATATTGACTTGTTCTTTGCCTTGATTCAAAATATTATAAAAACACATAGAGAAAAAAAATAAATTAATTAAACAAAGACTTAACGTCAAAGATATAATATTCAAGTAAAAATGTAAAAGCACATAATAATATTTGACATTGTTTCAAGTTAAAAAATTAAAAATTCATAGTAAATGTGGACTCTACATCTTTGACTAAAGACCAAGTAGAAATAATCTTAAAAGCAGCAAATAGCTTGTTCTACTTTTAATTCTTCCTTCATATGACTTCTTTGAAAGTAGTTCTAGTATTTTGAAGAAGCCCATCTCCAAAATCCCAACCGATGAATTTGATGTCCAAACTTCACATCTAGCACCTACATCATGATCTCAAGTCCGTCATTTGGATCTTTATAGGTACCTCCTCTAGAGGAGTGGGTGCTCTTTTGCCTTCTAAGCAAGATATTATTTAGCTTTGACAAGCATCTCTTCCTACAAGAAATTAACAAAATTCACAATTTAGTATTAGTATTAAAATATAGATGCAAAATATTCCTCCACTAAATGATTTAGTGGCTAGAAAATTATCATACTACTTAAAACATCTCATATTTCATTAGAATTAGATTTCTACTTATCATGACATAGATGAATACATAAATATCCAAGATACTTAGTAACTAATACACAATAACCATCCATTAAATCGACCATCTTATCTTTCATCCAAACAAGTCAAATCTTTCAAGTCAAATCTTTCAAAAGGCAGATAAGAATAATAGCAGGATTTTCAAATGCAATAATATTTTCGTTATTGAATTTTGCCCAGAGAGTTTTAATCACTTGTATTCAAAAAAAGTACATGTATTCAATGTCATTTGCTTTATTATTCATCATACAACCACTTTCTAGTTGTAGGAGAATTTCTACAGAACAATGTCTTGTAAACTTAGATATAATAATAATGAATTTAATATATATTTTTTTCTTCTTCCCATCTTTTGGACAATCTTAAATTCTATTAGCCTCTAAACTCATCCTTAAGCCTTCAAAAAACAAAGAAAATTTGCTAGCTCGTGTAATTGCCAATAAAAGAATACCTCTTAGATTTTTAGACATCATTGCTCAGCATCTTCATCGTCTATGAGATTGCTAATTTTCACTAAACCCAGTAACCATTTAATTTAGTTAATAAAAGCAGGCGGTTCTTGTACCATTCATCTCACTATTACTACCATTTAACTATTTACTAATGCATATATATATATATATATTATGTTAACAAGGATATGATTAGTATAATTTATATCCAAATTTAGTTCCTCTATTAGTAGCATTTGTTGATTAAGGAATATGCCTATTTGAACTCCATAAGTAATTAGCTACATATATATTAATTATAACAAAACCTACATTCTACATCTTGATGTCTTTTTAAGTAGCATTCTAAGATTAATCAAGAGAGGAAAAGTGTGCTGCCCTGTCAAAGTGATGGGTTTTCTATTGACCATGTGTTTTCTTATTTGTGAACTCATGAATATTGTTTAATGTCACTAAAAATGTATGGGATTTTGAATAGGGATATTGTGATAATATCTTTAGAATAAGTAAATATCAATATTTGGAATAACAGAAGAAACCTTTAAATGGTCATCCATATCATACAACATAAGAATCTAAGAATTAAAATATGGTAATACCCCACAATTTATCATACAAATGAAACTTTAACAAGATAATATGAAAAACTATACCTCGTCTAATTTGGTAAGAACCGCAAGGCAGTAGTCTCTTGCTTAGGTTTTCCAAACATCAGGATAAACATCTTTGACTCATTCTGGGTCTAATTCAATAACTGTTTCTTCAAATAATATCCCTCCACAAAACAACATAAAAAATCAAATTACCCTAGCAAGAACTTCAAACTAAACATATAAAGGAAAAAAATCAGAATTTATCAAAATATAAGCCGATTGTCATACAATTAATGATATTTTACATAAAAAGGCACATGTGAATTCAATTGAGGGATCGAGTCTCGGAATAAAAATCTATGGAATTGGATTGGCTAATCGAGATATTTGGGGTGAAAAATTCAGAAACTACGAGCAAGGAAGAAAATAGGGTTTTCTGGTTTGGAACTTTGGGTCGCCGGTTGTGTTGGGAAGAAGTTTGAAATTGCTTAGGGGGGACATTATTTATTTTAGTTTTTATTATATGATTTTCTAATTAAGGAGCTATTTTGTATGACACTATTTATTTTTTAAAGAAAAAATTTATTTATTTATTACTATTATTGATAATTTTAATGATATTAATTAGAATAATGCTATGTAGCACCAGTGGTGCTTGACACCAGTCTATGTGGCAACTAATGTGGCATTGAATGATAAGTGAAATTAAATGCATAAATAAAGAACCCACTTGATTTGACTTATCATTTAATGCCATATTGATATGGTGCCAAGCACCAGTGGTGCTGAATAGCATTACTCTATTAATTACTTTTAATGGAGGGAATCTTCCACCCTAGTCTTTTTCTTTTGAAAATTTTAAAAGAAACCATATAAAAACCATATACATATATATACTTAAAAAAATGTTATCTTTGGGAGAAAAAAGAATTTAGCTTACAAATCCTTTTTCTTTCTTTTTATTTTTTTGAGGGGTGGAAAATAATAATTTTGCTTACAAATTTAATTTTATACGTGAAGCTCTAATCTTAAGGAAAAGTACAAGTCCATACAAAATGTTGTTCAAGGGGAAATGATAATTCTGCCTCCAAATCTTATTTTGTATGCGGAAAAAATATTATAGGGAAAGTTCAAGCCTCATAAAATAATTTTTTGTGGAGAAAAGAGATCTTTACCTATAATTTTAATTTTGCATGCGGAAAAATTTTGTAGGGAAAGTACAAGCCCCATGAAATATATTTTTGTAAGGAAAAGAGACTTTTGTCTACACAGAAATTTTGTATACGGAAAAAATTTTGTAGAGAAAGTACGAGTCCCCACAAAATATCTATTTTGAAGCGAAAGGAGACTTTTGCATGCAATTTTGATTCTGTATGCGGGAAATTTGTAGGATTAGTATCAAATTCTTGTGGTCATGGATCTTACATGCTGCCGCATGGTTTCAGGTGGCGCCCCATCATCGCTACTTATACAGATGGAGACAGATCTGTCTTCCTAAGAAAGACTGTAAGAGGTTCATGTTCAAATCACATCATTCTTTCACTTAATTTCACTCGCCTCCGCTATCTCCTCTTATAAATATAAAATGGGCTTCAATTTAAGAAGGAATAGTTAGATTTGTACCTTTCTCTAAAAACAATGTACTATAAATTGATAAAAGAGTAGTGCTATATAGACTTTTAGTGTAACATCTTGAAAATTTCTACAAATTAAAGTAAGCAATAAAATTATTATTTTGAAAGAATTTCTTAAATATCATTGTAAAATTTCTTGAAAATTAAAAGATTGGCATTCAATTGACGTTAAGAAAGAATTTGGCTCCTAATTGACATAAACTAAAGTGTAGTGACTTAATTGACATAAATCAAAGTTTGGTGGCTTAATTGAAGGATGAGACAAAGCACAAGGATTTCCCTGACAATTTTCCGCTAAGTGTACGGTATATGTCACACCACGTGTCGAGATGTGATTGGCGGAACTCAAATTTTATTAAAACTAGCTAAGTTTCAACTATTATAAAAAGGGGTTATTAGTCCCCAAGATTTCCCAAGCATTGCCAACATCCCATTTCTCTCATAAACCCCCAAAATTCGTCCAAAGTGGCTATGGTGGAGAAACAACCCTAAAAACCTACCAAATACCTTGTTTTTCCCGTGAAAAAGGCTTCCTATCATACATAGGAAGGTTACAACTAAAAGAATGACCTTAAAGTGAGGAATATTAAAGGTTTTGGAGGTCTTTTTCACTTATAATTAAAGAAACCATTAGAGAATCAAAAGAATATGCAATCTTTGGAAATTAAGAGGTGAGTGACCGGTATCTTGATTCTCTTTCTTTTGTTCATCATATTTTCATAAGAGATACATGAATTTTTAATGCATTGTTATGTAAAGAAAGATTGGTTTCATGCATCGGTATCACTAGTTAATGCTCTACCCGTTCTGAATTACTCTATGAAACATGACTTTGCTATGTGGTGTTGGTCATTTTGGCTATGTGTAACATCCTGAAAATTTTTACAAATTAAAGTAAGCAACAAAATTGTTATTTTGAAAGAATTCCTTGAAAATTAAGAGATTGGTATTCAATTGACGTTAAAGAAAGAAGTTGGTTCCTAATTAACATAAACTAAAGTGTAGTGACTTAATTGACATAAATTGAAGTTCGGTGGCTTAATTGAAGGATGAGACAAAGCAGAAGGACTTCCCAGAAAATTTCCGCCAAGTGTGCGGTATATGTTGCTCCACGTTTCGAGATTTGATTGGCGGAACTCAAATTTTATTAAAACTAACTCAATTCTAACTATTATATAAAGGGCCTTTGGGTCCTCAAGGTTCCCAAAGACCCCAAACCATTCCCTTTCCCTCTAATAACCTTCCAAATTCGTCCAAAGTCATGGGAGGAAGAAAATCAACCCTAAAAACTCATCATAAAATTTATTTATCCTTTGAAAATGGTCCCTTACCATATATGGAAGGATTATAGTTTGAAAATAGCTTTAATCAAGGTTTTAATGACGTTTTTCTACTTGCTATTATTCGAAGAAGATTTAAGGTGAGTAACACGTGTCTTGGCTCTATCATTTTCCATCCCTTTGCTCTGTTCTTCTCTTTGTATCTTGAATCTCTCTCTTTTAGAACTTGTGCCCTCCTTTAATTGAATTGGCCTTTGATATTTGACGGTGCACCATTATTTTAGATAAATAATTGTTCTTTGCTCTTGGCCATCGCTAGTGACGCCATAAACCAGTTCTGCTCTGCTATCTGAATTGTTTTATGGCCCTGCTGTGTGGTCTCGGCCATTCTAATATGTTATTGGATTATATGGCTTACGGGTGGAGGCTAAACTAGTGATGTGCTCGAGTTTCGTATCTTTGTATCTGTGTATCTTTGTGGATGACCTCTTTGTGCATAAAAATGTCCTCTTCTGTATTGTTTCATGTGGGCCAATATATGTTGTTATTCACTGGGTACTTTGTACTCACTCCCTATCTTCTACAATCCTGTAGGTATTGAATTTAGAGCTATGTGGCCGGATCGTCCCAAAGGTGGAGGGGATACATGTATGTGATCAAGACTTCGGTGTGTACGGCCGAGGTTTCGTTGTGGGTAGCCCACGAAACATTTAATCATCAGAGTGCGCAGCGAAAGCGCCTCGATATTTTGAACTGTATTTGTACACCATTTTAAGCTTTAAAAGCTTCCGCTACTGTATAAAAAAATTCCGTCCGTGATAGGTGGTATCAGAGCATGATCCTCTGGCCTCACATACATGTATCGCTCCTATTTGGACGAATCCGCGCACCTAGAGGTATTAAAAAATCAGTTATGTGAATTGATGATAGTCAAATTGGACCTTATTAATATTATACATTTGGCTTCTAAAAATTTGTCAATGAAAACAAGGAAAAAAATTAATAGCTTTCAATTTGTTTCAAAATGCCTAACTTTAAGAGGTACCAAATGGCTCTTATTTATATTTAAAAAAGTTTTGAAGTCTAGATACATACATGGTATGTTGGAACTAAGATAATTGCAAAAGAAATGGGAATAGAAAAGAAGAAAATGAGAAGAATTGATACATCTCATTTTGGATTCCAAATAGTATGTTAACATTAAAAGATACTATACAACTTCCATTTGATGATATGTTGGAGTTGTTAAAAAAAAAAATTTGAAATTCTGCCACTGTACGGCCGCACAGTGGTAAACAGTGTGGCCGCACGGGCCACGGCAGCCCGCGGCAAGCATGCCGCAACGCAGCCGAGGCCAACAGAAGTTTTTGGCCGACCGCGGGTGCACCGCGGCTCAGCGCGGCCACACCGCTCCTAAGGTGGTGCGCTGGCGAGAATTTTTGCGACTAAGTCCCTGATCTTCTTAATTTTATTCAAATCAGTCCAAAGTTATAGGTTTTTCTAGAAAATTGCAATTGAGTTTCCAAACTTCATGATTTTTTCTATGTTGATTGGAAAAATTTCCTTTTGACTATTTTTACACCTAAATTAACCATTGTAGGTTATTATTTAACATATTTTGAATAAACTTGGAATAACTTATGTAATCAGATTTTTAAAGTTTTAAAAACTTAACTTTTGTAAACTTATGGTATACATGCTTTTAAAAGCAATAGATACCACTACAATACTTAGCAAATTTCGAGGACGAAATTTATTTAAGGGGGGTAGATTGTAACATCCTGAAAATTTTTACAAATTAAAGTAAGCAACAAAATTGTTATTTTGAAAGAATTCCTTGAAATTAAGATATTGGTATTCAATTGACGTTAAAGAAAGAAGTTGGTTCCTAATTAACATAAACTAAAGTGTAGTAACTTAATTGACATAAATTGAAGTTCGGTGGCTTAATTGAAGGATGAGACAAAGCAGAAGGACTTCCCAGAAAATTTCCGCCAAGTGTGCGGTATATGTTGCGCCACGTGTCAATATTTGATTGGCGGAACTCAAATTTTATTAAAACTAACTCAATTCTAACTATTATATAAAAGGCTATTATATAAAGGGCCTTTGGGTCCTCAAGTTTCCCAAAGACCCCAAACCATTCCCTTTCCCTCTAATAACCTTCCAAATTCGTCCAAAGTCATGGGAGGAAGAAAATCTACCCTAAAAACTCATCATAAAACTTATTTATCCTTTGAAATGGTCCCTTACCATATATGGAAAGATTATAGCTTGAAAAATAGCTTTAATCAAGCTTTTAATGACTTTTTTCTACCTGAAAATGGTCCCTTGCTGTGTGGTCTTGGCCAATCATTTAAGCACCACGTGTAGTAGTTTAACTAGTGATAGGGCCCTTTTGTGCATTCAATGACTTTGTGTATCTAAAAGCTTTGTGAAACACATGGCTTTCCTGAAAATGCGTTTTCTTATATGAAAGTGAATCAAGATATTTGGTTATTCACTGAGTAGTTTGTACTCATCCCCCCTTTTTCTACAATCCTGTAGGTATTGAATTTAGAGCTATGTGGCTGGATCGTCCCAGAGGTGGATGAGATACATGTATGTGATCGAGACTTCAGTGTGTGCGGCCGAGGTTTCGTTGTGGGTAGCCCACGGAACATTTAATCATCAGAGTGCGCAGCGAAAGCGCCTCGATATTTTGAACTGTATTTGTATCGATTTTTAAACGTTAAAGGCTTCTGCTACTATATGAAATTCTGTCTGTGACATCTAGTGTTCGACACTAGTTCAGATGACAGTAAATAATAAGTTAAATAAAGCGGGTCATATGAGCATCTCTTTAACTCCACTTATTATTATTCAATAATATCACATATCATACCATATAAGTAGTTACTCGTTGCCACTATTATTAGATAACATTATTCTTTATTTTAAGTTTTAACAATGCTCACCCAGCAGGGGATATAGGTGGGGGAAAATGAAGGCACTGGACCCCAATGAAATATGTAGTAATAATCGACTCAAGAAATCAGCGAAAGCATAACGCAAAGAAAGAGAATACAAAGATATGTTCGCCCCAAAGAGCCCAAAGTTCGGCATCACCGCCTATGTCTATGTTTGAAGCTCCATTGGAGTGGATACGCTTCCTTTCTACTATAACAATCTGAAAAAGGGATTACAAGAGCACACAAAAACCGAGCACAAAGGAGATCAATACAACCCTAATCCTTTGATCGATTTACAACCCTAAGATAGCATAAAATATACCCCATAACACTCTTTCAGATCCCTTCTACAATCTCACAAAGAGATACTTACAAAAAAGACTTGAAATGAATCCTAGAATGAATATATAGTAGAGAGATAAAGCAAGAGGCATAAAAACAATCCGCCCTAATCTAAAATGAAGGCACTCCCTTTATATGCAAGATGAAAGGCTGTGATGAATCTTGAATATATCCAATAGCTTAAAGTGTAGCAACTGTCTTTGATAAAACGTGTTTTCCAAAAGCTAGTTTTTGTTTTAAAAATGAAAGCAACTTCTACAAATCTCTACTTTGGTTTTATTTTGAAAAACGGCAGTTACAGTGGTGTAGCCAGAAACTGTATCTAGTGCGGCTGGAATTTATTAATTAGAGCAAAATATTTTTAAACAAACTCGTAAAAAACAATAGCTTTTGTGATTATTTTATATTGTTGAAGTTCTTTTAGTTCATTGAGTAGAGTAAATCTCATATTCAATAGTAAAATTATAATAATTCAAATTCCTGTTTATCATATCTTTTGCGCATAATGGGAGACATATACTTGTATAAAAAAAAAAAAGGAAAAAGGAAAACATATGTACGAGTGAAGATGTGTCTATACTTCATTAAAATTTCATATGTTAAATTCTATTTTAGGTATTTTCATACTGTTTATCAAGTTTAAGAAGAATTAAATGACTAGTAACTTGGTTTACGAAAGGAATTTACGGATAAACTTTTTAAATAAAACAACTTAATTAAAAAATTATGAAAATTAAAGAGATTACTATAGCAACTGGAAATTTTTATAAATAAAAATTTAAGTTCTTATAAAATTTACTAAGTTAAGACGAGTCGCTACCACGTTTCCGTTTATTATTTATTATTGCATGATATTAGTCATGGAAGAAAATTAATGCATCGCGCTCATCTAGCTTTGAATAAATTGATTTTAAAATCTAAAAGCGAAGATCAAAATTTAGTTAACTCAATCGAGTCGAGAATTGTTGACACGAGCTTAGCTCAAGTAAAGTTCTTAATCCAATTTCAATGATTTACAGTCCAATTTGCATGGCAAAGACTGATCCAATTCTTCTAGCCAACTTAAGCCTAATTTAAATAGCCCATTTAAAAAAAAATTGAGCTTGGCCATGCGGCCCGTTTAGGACCAAGTTCTTCCCAGCAGTTCTTTCCAGGTAGTTTTCCTCCCAGATTAATATACAGTTTTGTCCTCTCATACTCACGGTTTCATCTGATTCTCTCAAAATCTGAAATGAGGATCAAGCTTCCACTCGTGGCAAATCAAGACCTCAAGCAATAAAGCTCAAAATTCAGCAAAACTTCAAGGATTTCCGATGTCATTTTTGCTCAAATTTTCGATTAATCAGTAAGACTGTTTTGTTCTATAATTCTTGCACTTATTTTATGCATTTCTAAATTACATTGTATTCACACGCACATACCAGCAATATTTGTAAATAGAGTTTTAAGCAGTGACTTTCCAGTTTATTCACACATTCGTACATCCAGTTTCTACTAATCATTCAAATACAGTAGCCCTTTTTCTCATTTATACTTTATACATACACCACACACGGTTTCAAAATAACTCAAGACCACCATGTGCCTTCATCCATTCAATCAGCTATCATGCTAAGACATTAAAAAAAAAAAAAAAAAAAAAAGAAAAGAAAAATAGAAACGGAAGAGCCACTGCCAGCTGTTATTATCACCGGTCACCACCATACACAACCACCTCTTCAACTCCAAAATGAACCAAAAACGCAGGCCAAAGACCCATGAATCCCATATTTATTGAATCCAATCAAACTTCACTGCTACCCAAATCAAGAGCCACCTGATGAACAACCACCGAACCCTATTCGCAAACCTAGACTGCCTATTCATTGACCTCGAGCTCACGAACCACCATGGCATCAGCCTTCACACTCAAACCTCTCTATTTTCCTGAGCGCCCAACTCGCGAACCCGCAACCCCTACTGTTGACCTAACCCAAACACGCCCGTCATATATTCACTTGCGGATCCAGCTCCACAGAGCCGAGCACCCAACTACAAACCATTCCTTGAATCGTTTTACCTCTGTCCTTTGAACCCACACTCCAAACGTTCCTCCTTTGGTCTGCATCATCCTCTACATCTGACTCTCAATTGGGGATTTTATGATTTTAATATTTGTTCTCCCAGTCCTCATTGTTTGGTTGGAGCCTAAGATAGGCACATGATTTTATTATATGTTTTAAGACAGTACATAGGGTTCTAATCTGCTTTAAATGGTTCTTGAGTTCTATTGTAGTTCAGGTTCATCCTTGCCCTTTTGTATCTAGTTAAGTTAGTAATAAAAATTCTGTTGAAATCCATTCTAGTCTCAAAAGTTCTAATTTTAATAGTTTAATCCTTAAATTTCCCAATTGGTTGTTCTAAATTCCCAACTCCCAACTCCCAAATAATCTTTAATTGAGCCAAGGATTCCTCTTATCAATGGAATTTTAACCCAAACATATAAGGATGTCATTTTATTTAAAATTTAAAGTTTAGTGAATTCTTAAACAAGCACCTCGGTTATTGATTTAGAATTTATTCTATTTGACTAGACGAGACATGTTGATCTCTTTAAGTTTATTTGCTGTAGAAGCTCAAACCCAACTATGAAATTAAGGTAGTCTCTATCTAATGTCGTATTTCTTTTTCCCTAATGATGTGAATTTATTAAATTTTAATATGTTGTCAAAACAAATTATTTTGACAATGTTTATTATTATTAATGAATTTTACTTTCTATGATTTTGCAGTGAAAGGAATTAGAAGCTGTAATGATCAATGTGCCTAAAATTAATCCTATTTATGTGAAAATGTGTTTTGAGTATATATTTATGCGCATTGTTTATTATGTATTTAATCACTAATAGTTTCATACTTTGAATAAATCTACAAGTCAAAATAGATTCAAAGAGGCAAATTTCACATGTCATTTTAGGAGAGACTTGGGGAGAAATAAACTAAGTTCAGGCTTAATTAAACAAGACTCATTATTGGGGGATTATATTGGCCAAAATCAAAAGTTTAGCCAAAAACCCTTTTGACCCCACTCTCTACCTTAGCCTTCATTTTCATTCTTGTAGCCTTCTCTTTAATTAGCTCTCTCCCAATCTAATTTAAGTTATGAATCCTTTCATTTACACTTTTTTTTTGTCACTCACAACCCTCAATCAATCCTTTTTCTCACTAGAAAATGAGTAATTTTGCCTCTTTGTTGCTTTATCTTGATGCATAAAGTTTATGTTGTGTTTTATGTAAAAATGAGTGTTGTTAGATGAGTAAAAGAGTAATATATTGGATATGAATATTACATGTTTGAACAAATGTTTAGATAAATTTTGGCAAGATGTACCCTATTCTACCCCCCGATTTTAACGGTTCTAACTCATAGTAGATAATGTATTTTTGCATGATTCAAATTTGAAAATGACCTTCTATGAGTTATCTATCATTTAAAATTAAAATAAGATCATTTGGAGGTCTAGAGAAGTTTTTATGGCACTTTTTGTTTCACTTGCCATTTTTACTCGAGAATGACTTTGGTTAATCAAATGTTAGTTTTATGAGCCCTTTTGTGTGTGATAATTCTTTTGTGGGATAATTTTTAAGGTTGAACTTAGATTCATGTTGAAAGATAAGAGTCTAAGTTAATTTTCTTTATGCAAGTAAAGTGTTTGATAAAATGCCTATATGAACCCGTTTATGCAATGAATGAATCTGTCTTAGCCATAGCTTAAATTTAAGAATAATGTGGCCGGTGAAATTAAAGTATGAGATTGTAAGTAAGTATGTGAAATTTGTTTATTAAAGCATGACAATACTACTTGTTTATGAGAGTTAAATCTTAGTTGCTTGAATGTGAGTTAAGATGTAATCATTACATAAATTTTTTAAGTCAATGGAATGATATGAAAACTTTATGTCTTACTTATTAAATGATTACGTTAGGATTTGTGGCACATTAATCTTGAAAGCAGTTAAAGGCCTTCCACTCACTAAAATTGAATATCTTAAAGACTTGAGGTAAGTAAACTCTACCCTTGAGTCCATTATATGTTGAAGGATGACGTATAGGTAATGTGCTATGTTTCTATCTTGTTGATGAATGATTAATTTTTAAATGTGAAAGTCATGGAATGATGCTTACATTGTTGGGTGTATGCTTATTCATGTTATGTCATGTCATGTCATTTCATCATATAATATGCGTTGGCCATGATTTCCAAAAGATGAATGTTTTACTATGAAGATTGAAACTGTTTACAAAATTATGTATCCCAAATTTTTTTTTTTTGAGGGGGGGGGGGAGGAATGGATATATCTCTTTATCATGAAACAATGTGAGTAGGAAATAGGGCGCGGGGGACTAGAGTACCTGACTTGCTGCTTTGGGTAGCATTGAATGAATGTTGCCACTTCCGTGGTGTTAAAAGTAATGTTACTATTTTGGCGGTATAGAATGAAATGTATACTGCTTCGGTGGTACTATCAGTAGAACTGAATCTAGCACCAAATAAGAATGGCTCATTGTATTTTAATTGGTTGGACAATACATCAGGATAGCTCGCGATGAAAATGAAGTTTCTCGAATGGAAATCGAAAGTTTTCCAAGAAAAAGAACGATTCTTGAAATGTTAAAGTACAATGGGATGCGTACTTTTTGAAAGTTAAGGTACTATATATCATGAGCATTTCTCATATGCATGGAGTTTACTTAATGGGTGTTAGCTCACGCTCCTTATTTTTCCCTACCTTACCGGTGATTAGAGTTATATGGCATGAAGAGTTCACTTGGTAGCAGACTCAGTCGCAAGATAATACTCTTTCTAGCTTATCTAGCTATAAAAAGACTTTTTTAAACTTCGAATTGAATTTTATTCTCTTATCAGTTATCCCACTTTTAATGGAGTTTGATATACTCCGCGTGTTTTTGAGAGGTTACTTGTTAATTATTTAGAACTTGAATTTATTAGTCTTCTAACAATGCAAACTTTGAAATTCCTTTATGTTTAACTGTGAAGAGTTCGGATTAGGTTAACACAGGATCTGATAGTTGTTGGTCATTATTTGTTGTATCTATTTTATTGTTTGAGTTTCTCCTATAGGTGGGCTATGTCTCATTTATAGGGGAGATTCTGCCGAAATTTCTATAGAATTTTCCAAACAAACAAAAAGGATCTATTATTCTGTTTTTTTTAAAGTTAAATGAGGGTTAACATTTCTAAGTTTAGTATTGCTAGACATGGGATGTTACATTTTATTGGTATCAAAGCAAAGAGTTTTAAAAGTGATTTTGTAGACTTTTGAATTCTTATTTGCAGTATAGATGTGCACTGAGTCATGCCACGAGTGTATCTTCCTCCATCATCTCACCAGGTAAATTTTTAGTATAAGCTAATGGATACTTCCTTCGATAGTGAATGTTATGTGTTCAATATTGCACATATGTTATGGTTATTTCATGTTAGCATTGCATGTATCTTATATGTTATCCTTTCCTACGTTTAGTAATGGTTCGTTCTAAGTGTCCCCAAGACCAACATGAAGATACTACTCCCGCTTAGACGGGTGGACTAGGAACTAATACTGCTACACAAGGTACTCTAATGACTATAGAGGCATTTATGGAGGTTGCGACTACTCTTGGACAAGCAAGTCATTTATAGAGGCATTTGTGAAAATTGTAGAGTTTAAGAAGTTGTCTCCATTCTTCGCTGGAAGTACTAATCCGTTGGAGGCTGAGAAATGGCTCATTGAAATTCAAAAGGCATTCTCCGTTTTGAATTGCACTGATGATGAAAAGGTTAAGTTTGTGCCACATATATGCTCTTGGGTGATACATATGATTGGTGATTGATGGTGCAATGCCAATATGAAAATGACACGAATCTTTTTCCTTGGGAGATGTTTGCTGCATCTTTCAATGACAAATATTTTCCACAAAGCATCCGCCCACAGAAGGAGTCAAAATTCATGAGATTGGTGCAAGGAAATCAATCAGTGGCTAAATATGAAGCTAAATTTGCTCGTCTGGCTAAATTTGCTTTAGACTTAGTGGCAACAGAAGTGAGGAGGGCAAGACGCTTTGAAGAAGGACTTAAGCCACAAATCAAACAAACAGTGATACCCTTTGAGCTCTCCACTTACCGAGGAGTGGTCAACAACTCATTGTTGGTGGAAAAAGCGCAACTTATGAGTAGGGAAGAGTACAAAACTCAGCAAGCAAATCATAAGTCACTATAAAAAAATTTCATATTTAACAATGATACTTTGATTGTAAAATGATCATTTTAGTCGTTAAAAGCGGGTTGAGAAAAGTTTCAAGGTAAAAATGCTCATCATTAAAAGTAAGATTTCCTTCAATGAGTACAAAGGTGGAAATTCCAAAGGTGGAAGTAATAGTGGACAAAAGAGAAGAAATGATTAAAAGAGTAGCCAAAATTAGAACAAGCAACAAAAGAAGACTTCTCCTAAATGTGGTAAAGAGAACCTTGGAGAATGTTTACAGGGCAAAGGTGTGTGCTACAATTGTGGAAAGCCAGGTCATTTAGCTAAAGATTGCAAGGAGGATGACAAAGGCACGAGTTTACACAATGTCTATGAAAGAAGTTAGCGATGTATCGATAATGGTACTAGGAGATGTAATTGTATGTAACAAGTTAGCTACTACGTTGTTCGACTCTGAGGCTACTCATTCCTTTGTTAGTCCAGCTTTTGTTGAGAATTGAATGAACCACTTTCACCTATGGCAATCTCATTTAGCTTGTCTACACCATCAGGAGTAGTAATGAATTTAGGTCATGTTTTGAAAAATTGTCCAATAGTAGTGAACGGGAAATTATTGTCAGGAGACCTCATTTTGTTAGACATCCAAGATATCGATGTTATACTAGGAATGGATTGGCCATCCAAGTATCATGCTTCCATTGATTGTAACAAGAAAAAAGTGGTATTTGATGCCCTAATGATCCTTGCTTTTGTTTTGTTGGGAGCAAGGCGAAAACCTCTATTCCGATTATATCAGCGATGAAAGTTTGACAAATGTTGAATAAGGGTTGTATAGTTTACGTAGCTTCAGTGATTGAGGTGCCTAAAAGAGAGTCAAGTATTGAACAAATTTTGATTGTTCAGGAATACCTGGATGCGTTTTCGGATGATCTCCATGGCTTGCTACTTGAAAAAGAGATTGAGTTTGTCATTGACTTAGGCCCTGGAACGGCTCCAGTGTCAAAAGCAGCTTATCCCATGGCACCTGCTGAACTTAAAGAACTGAAGGAGCAACTCCAAGATCTCATGGATAAGGGGTTCATACGACCCAGCTTTTCACTATGGGATGCTCATGTTCTGTTTGTGAAGAAGAAAGATGGCTTTATGAGGCTTTGTATAGACTACAGAGAGTTGAACAAGGTGACAGCGAGAAATAGATATCCACTGCCGAGGATTGGGGACCTATTTGATAGGCTTTGTGGTGCCTCTTATTTCTAAAAAATTGGGGATCAAAGAAGAAGACATCCCAATGACTGCATTCCATACTATATATGGGCATTATGAGTTTCCTGTGATGCCATTTGGGTTGACTAACGCCCTTGCAGCATTTATGGATTTGATGAACTGAGTATTTAAAGAGTGCTTGGATCAATTTTTTAATGTTTTTATTGATGACATTTTGATCTACTCGCGGTCAAAGGAAAAACATGAAAGGCATTTGAGGATAGTACTTCAAATGCTCAAGGAAAAGAACCACTTCACTAAATTGAAGAAATGTGAGTTTTGGTTCGATCAAGTGCCATTCTTGGGGCATATTGTATCAAAAGAAGGCATTACAGTTAACCCTAGTAAGATTGAAGCAGTTCGAAATTGGACAACACCAACCAATGTTGGTGAAGTTCGTAGCTTTCTTGGATTAGTTAGCTACTATCGGACGTTTTGCTGAGGGGTTTTCCAAAATTGCCTCACCTTTGACCCAGCTGACTAGGAAAAATATGAAATTTCATTGGAGCTCAAACTGTGAGAGAAGTTTTCAAGAGTTAAAGAAGCGGTTGACATCTACTCCTATTTTGACAATCCTATAAAGTAATGAAGGATTTCTCATTTATAATAAAAGGGATTGGTTGTGTTTTAATGCAGCATGGCAAGGTAATTGCCTATGCCTCAAGACAGCTAAAAGAGTACGAGAAGAATTGTCCTGCTCATGACCTTGAGTTTGCTGCAGTTGTTTTTGCATCAAAGATTTAGAGGCATTATTTGTGTGGGGTGAAGTGTGAAATCTACACTGACCATAAAAGTCTCAAATATTTCTTCACGCCGAAAGAACCAAACATCAGAGAGTGTCGATGGTTGGAGCTTGTAAAGGATTATGATTGTGTAATCATCCAGAGAAGGCTAATGCAATTGCTGATGCACTTAGTAGAAAGAGCCAATGGCTAGTAGCCACCTCACAAGTTGTCTAGAAGCCATTGTTAATGGACCGTCAAAAGCTAGAATTGGAGATTGTTTGTCAAGGTGAACCAGGCTAGGGAGGATTAAGTCTTTGCAACCTGAAGATTCTCTTATATTGAAGTTTCAAACTGAGTTGGTTGAGGGAAGACGTTGTAATTTTGTTATCACAGATAATGGAGTCCTTCGATATGACAACAGACTTGTTGTCCTTGGTAATAGAGAATTGAAGAAAGAAATTTTGAGAGAAGCCCACAATACTCTATATTCAATTCACCCTTGGAGTACGAAGATGTATCAAGATTTGCGAAAATTGTTTTTTTTTTTGTTGGATTGGCATGATGCGTGATGTGGCAGAGTTTGTTTAGCAGTATCTTACTTATCAACAAGTTAATGTTAAACATCAAAGACCTTCGGGCCTTTTGCAGCCCCTCATGATTCCAGAGTGGAAATGGGAACGACTAACGACTTGGCATGGATTTTGTGCTTGGCTTGCCTAAGACAAGGAATGGGTATAATTCCATTTCAGTGATTGTAGATCGAGTCAGCACATTTCCTATCAGAAAAGACCACTTATAAAATGGAGAGGTATGCAGCACTGTATGTGGCAGAAATTATTAGACTTCATGGGATTCCCATATCCAATGTATCTGGTCGTGACCCGAAATTTACTTCTTCATTTTGGAAGAGTCCGTACAAGGCCATGGGTACACAATTGAACTTTAGTACAGCTTTTCATCCCCAGACAAATGGACAATCAGAGAGAACAATCCAGACTTTAGAAGATACGCTAAGAGCTTGTATTATTGACTTTCCAAGTACTTGGGACGAATTGCTTCCTTTGGTTGAATTTGCCTAAAATAATAGTTATCAAGCTACAATTGGCATGGCACCATATAAAGCATTATATGGGAAAAAATGTAGATCACCGGTACAGTGGGATGAGGTTGAAGAAAGAAAGGTACTAGGTCCCCTAATATTGTTAGGGAGACTGCTGAGAAGGTAGAGAAAATCAAGCAAAGAATGAAAATAGCTTAGAGTAGGCAAAAGAACTATGCTGATAAAGGAGGAAGCCATTGAAATTTGTAGTCAGTGATAAAGTTTTCTTGAAAGTGGCACCCACGAAAGGCATTTTGAGAGTTGGCAAAAAAAGAAAGTTGAGTCCTCGTTAGGTGGGACCCTTCGAGATACTTGACAGAGTTGGTGACTTGGCCTACCGTATTGCATTGCCACCAGCATTATCAGGGGTACAAAATGTCTTCCATGTCTCGATGCTAAGAAAGTACATCTCAGATACTTCTCATGTTCTTAGTTATGACTCATTAGATCTCTGTAATGATTTAACTTACAAAGAGTCGCTTGTCAAAATTCTAGAGAGGGCAGAGAAGGAATTGAGGAATAAGAATGTGGCACTGGTTAAAGTCCTTTGGAGGAATCATGCTATTGAGGAGGCTACTTGGGAGCGCGAGATTGATATGCACCATAAGTTTCCTCATCTTTTTGGTCAGCTTTAATTTCAATAGCGAAATTTCTTTTTAGTAGGCAAGAAAGTGTAACGCCGTATTTCTTTTTCCCTCATTATGTGAATTTATTAAATTTTAATACGCTGTCAAAATAAATTATTTTGAGGATGTTTATTATTGTTAATACATTTTACTTTCCATGATTTTGCAGTAGAAGGACTTAGAAGTTGTAATGATCGATGTGCCTAAAATGAATCCTGTTTATTTGAAAATGTGTTTTTGAGTATATATTTACGCGCATTATTTATTATGTATTTAATTGCTAAAACTTTCATGCTTTGAATAAATCTAAAAGTTAAATAGATTCAAAGGGGCAAATTTCATATGTCATTTTAGGAGTAACTTGGCTTAATTAAACAAGACTCACTATTGGGGATTGTATTAGTCAAAATCAAAAGTTTAGCCAAAAACCCTTTTAACCCCACTCTCTACCCTAGCCTTCATTTTCATTCTTGTAGCCTACTCTTCAATTCTCTCTCCCAATCTAAGGTAAGTTATGAATCCTTTCATTGACACTATTTTTTTTGGTCGCTCACAACCCTCAATCAACCCTTTTTCTTTACAAACACTTGTTATCCCTAATCTCACTAGAAAATGATTAATTTTGCCTCTTTGTTGCTTTATCTTGATGCATAAAATTTATGTTGTGCTTTATGTCAAAATGAGTGTTGATAGATGAGTAAAAGAGTAATATATTAGATATGAGTATTACATGTTTGAACAATGTTTAAATGAATTTTGGCATGATGTACCCAGTTCTGCCCGCCGACTTTGAACGGTCATAACTCATAGTAAACAGTGTATTTTTGCACGATTCAAATTTGAAAATGCCCTTCTATGAGTTATCTATCATTTAATATTAGAATGAGATAATTTGGAGGTCCATAGAAGTTTTTATGGCACTTTTTGTATCACCTACCGGTTTTACCCGAGAATGACTTTGGCAAATCAAAGATTAGTTTTATGAGCCCATTTGTGTGTGATAGATCTTTTCTAGGATAATTTTTAAGGTTGAACTTAGATGCAAGTTGAAAGATAAGAGTATGAGTTAATTGTTTTTATGCAAGTAATGTGTTTGATAAAATGCCTATATGAACCCATTTATACATTGAATAAAGGTGATGAAAGTAGTTGTTTCTCAGCCATAGCTTAAATTTAAGAATAAGTTGGCATGTGAAATTACAGTATGAGATTGAAAGAAAGTATGTGAAACTTCTTAATTAAAGCATGACCATATAATTTGTTTATCAGAGCTAAATCTTAGTTGCTTGAATGAGAGCTAAGATGTAATCATTTCATGGATTTTTTAAGTTTAAGGAATGATATGAGAACTTTGTGTCTTACTTATTAAATGATTATGTTAGGATTTGTGGCACATTGATCTTGAAAGTAGTTAAATGCCTTCCACTCGCTAAAAGTGAATATCTTAAAGACTTGAGGTAAGTAAACTCCACCCTTGAGCCCATTATATGTTGAAGGATGATGTATAGATAATGTACTATGTTGTTAGCTTATTGATGAATGATTAATTGTCAATGTAAAAGTTATAGAATGATGCTTACATTGTTTGGGTGTATGCCTTTTCACGTCATTTCATTTCATTATGTAGCATGCATTGGCCATGATTTCAAAAAGATGAATGTTTTGCTACGGAGATTGAAAGTATTTACCAAATTGTGCATCCCAAAATTTAAAAAAAAATGGAATGGATGTATCTCTATATCATGAAAGAATGTGAGTGGCAAATGGGGCATGGGCGTCCCGCTTTGGGCGGCATTGAATGAATGATGCCACTTCGATGGTGTTAAAAGTAATGTTACTACTTCGGCCGTATTAAATGAAATGTTTACCGATTTGGTGGTACTGCCAGTAGAACTAAATCTGGTTCCAAATAAGAATAACCCAATTCATTTTGATTGGTTAGACGATACATCATGTGAGCTCATGATGAAAATGAAGTTTCTAGAGTAGATATTGAAAGTTTTCCAAGAAAAAGAACGATTCTTAAAATGTTAAAGTACAATGGGATACGTACTTTTTGAAAGTTAATGCCCTACATATCATGGGCATTTCTCATTTGCATGGAGTTTACTTACTGGGCGTTAGCTCACCCCCTTTATTTTTCCCCACCTTACAGGTGAAAAGAGTTGGCACGAAGAGTTCATTTGGTAGCAGACTCAGTCACAATATAATACTCTTTCTAGCTTGTCTATCTATAGAAATACTTATTTTAAACTTTGAATCTAATTATTTTGTTCTCTTATCAGTTACCCAGTCTTAGTGGAGTTTGATACACTCCATATGTTTTTGAGAGTTTACTTATTAGTTATTTTGAACTTGAATTCACTATTCTTTTAACAATGCAAACTTTGAAATTCCTTTATGTTTAATTGTAAAGAGTTGGGTGGGTTAACAGGGTTTGATAGTTGTTGGTCATTATTTGTTGAATTTATTTTATTGTTTGAATTTCTCCTATAAGTAGGCTATGTCTTATTTATAGTGCAGATTCTGAAGAAATTCTATAGAATTTTCCAAATGAACGAAAAAGATCTATTATTCCGCTTTTTTTAAAAGTTAAATGAGGTTAACATTTCTAAGTTTAGTATTGCTAGACTTGGGGTGTTACACTCAACCTCCTAACGTTGATTATATGATTTTCAAGAGACGCGCCCTTAATGAAACGTTGAGTTGCAATTATGATATGAGTTTTATGTTAAATGTGACTCAGATTTGTAATGCCAACATGTTGTACCCGGGATAGTACGTTGATTTGGCTTATGTATTCACGGGATGAATGATATGCCATGGTAGTATGGTCAAGCTTGATAGGCCCTGAGTAGTACATTGTATAAGATATACTCACAGGTTGAACGAGAATTGGCTAGTCTCGTGGCAGCATATGCTTTGACTTGTTGGAATTATCTGAATCATAAGTTGAATGATTGTCTAAATGTAAATGTTGCAACTTGTAAACTGTGCGCTGAGACTATTAGGCGTTTCTTCGAAATGCTCACCGCTTTTCTAAAGCCTTTTCAGGTGCTGGAGTGAGCAGCAAGACTAGTGGTAGTGGCTATTAAATATTATGTTTTAATATAATCTAGAAACGTTAAACTTAGTGGTTATTTCATTCAAGATTGTTTTAGGATTGATGTGTAATTTAAATTTCTATTTACCGGATATGTAAACCCATGTTTTATCAACCTTGTTCATGCTTGATATTATTGAATATTCAGTATAGTATGTTTTACGTTCTATACTTCCTGGCACAACAGGATTTTGAAGTGTTATTTTAAAAATGAAAAAAAATTTCCGGATAAATCAAAGTCAAAGGGTATTTCAGGTGGCGTTTCGGGTTCGCAGAACTCAGGGCGTTACAATTAAAATTACAAAAGATTTCATAAAAAGATAATAATTTAATAAAGTAATATTACAGAATCCCAGAAAGAGGATTGAGATATGGAGGGGTTGTGGCTTGTGGGCTCAATAAGAGCATCCACTTTGGCGTTGTCAGATTTAACTATCCACAAACAATAAAGTAGGGTGTTAGTAATTATTAAGTGCCATGTAAAAATGTTAAATTTAACTTTGCCATCTAACACATAAGTGTTGTTTCCAAAAACAACACATTAGTATTGTTAAACTAGAATTTTCAAAGGAACCCATGGCTGGGTTCCTTATGGAGCCCAAGAACCAATGAGATACTGATATGTGGTGCGTGTCTGGTAAGGTGCCAGTATGTGTCCCATAGCTGGAGCCACTAAACTAACTTTTATAATTCAACTTTAAGTTAAAAGTGGACCATGACTAATTAATTCAACATATAAACGATATGAAAAATAAAAAAATAAATATGATTGGCCACATGAGTTATTAAAACTATTATTAACTTTAACAATAAAGTTAACAAGTTATTAAAAAGATTCTTTTAATAACTTCATTAACATCATTAATATAATACAACTGGGTAACTTCTTGGGAATGGGAAAAGTAGTTGTACTTGACTGCTACTACTTTCTATTCATTTTATATTCAACTTCTACAAGAATCCTTCCCCGCAAAACTCCATTTTTGTAGCTCCAAAAATACAGGGTAAAAAAAAGAAAAGAAAAGAAAGGGGTGTTTGGAGTTCAGTGGTCGATTGTCTTTAGCTAGCCCTGGTAGTGGGCAATTAATAGTGATCTAGAAGCATATCCAGGCTTCACAGCTTCTTATTCACCTGCATAAAGCAAACAAGAGTTACAAAGTAACAAGACACAAACTAATTCAAGAAACAGAGAGCAATCATAACAGCGGAATTTAAAGAACTTCGTAGAACTTAACATCTGAAAGAAATTTTGACTAATACAATATTAGGAATATGTAAACAGTCCTTAAAATTGGCTGAAGGTAGAACCTTTGTTCTCATATGAGCTTGATTATATTGAGTAGGAATCTTTTTCAATTCTAATAATGCCTTGTTCAATTATATTTCTTATAAAATGAAATTTAATATCCCCATGCTTAGTCCTATCATGAAAAACAAGATTCCTACTAGGATGTATAGCACCTTGATTATTATAACATAAAATGACATTATCACTACCAACAAATCCTAACTCATTCAATAGTCTCTTTAACCAAACACCCTCTTTAACAGCATCTATGGCAGCAATATATTCTGCCTGGGTCAACGATAAGGCAAAAATTTTCTATAATTGAGCCTTCCAGCTTACACATGTATTACACAAAATGAGGAAATAGGTAGATATAGATTTTCTCTTATCAATATCACCAGTAAAATCAGAATCTACAAAGCCTTAAAAGAACGATGTCACCTGACAAGTTCACCCGGATTTGACATAAAACTTCTAAGTACACTTATAGCATAAGCCAAATTAGGCCTGGTATAGACTGTTAAATACAGGATAGAGCCTGCAGTGTTAGCATAAGAAACAGTTCCCATCATTTTCAATTCATCTTCAGAACCAGGATAATGCTCAGATGACAATTTAAAATGATAATGTAAGTAGATTGATTAAAAAAAAGAGTACAATTAGATCTGTCCCTAACAATATTTATGCCAAGAATTCTATCAATTAGATCTTTCATTTCAAATTCTTATTTCTGTTTAGCTTTTATAGAAGATATATCATGCATGTTATGGCTAGCAATCAACATATGTCAATGTATAAAAGCAAATATGTGGCTTTTTCACTACTAGCACCATTATAGAACAAAAAAATATCATAATACTCTTTTTGAAATCAAGTTTATGCATAAAAGTATCAAATTTCTTATATCACTGCCTCAGAGCTTGTTTGAGTCCATACAAAGACTGTTTAAGCAAACAAACATGATTTGTTTACTTTTAGTTTCAAAACCTTGTGGTTGTTTCATATAAATGGTTTCATCAAGATTACCATACAAAAACACAGTTTTGACATTAGGATGCTCAAGCTCCAGTTGAAGTGAGTTACATGAGCAAGAAGAATTCTGATTGAGGTGTACTTGACGACATGAGCAAAAATCTCATTGTACTTTACACCCTCTTTTTGAGAAAAGCCTTTTGCAACTAATCTTGCTTTGCTTCTCGCTTCACCTTCTTGAAATTCCCCGCTTTTTACTTTAAAAATCCATTATACAATTAATAACCTTTTGATCTTTTGTTTTTGGAACAAAAATCCAAGTTTCATTCTTTTTCAAAGAATCCATTTATTCTTTCATAGCAGCAAATCACTTAAGTTTGTATTTAAAAACCAATATTTCATCAAAAGAGCAAGGTTCAAAATCATTAGAGAAAGAAGAAGTATAGAAGGATACAAAATCAGGATCTGAAATCCTAACCAAAGGTGTTCTTTGCCTTCAATAGGAAAATCATTCAAAGGATTTTCAATAGGCAAATCATGTTCAATTTCAAACATTTTCAGTAGTTCAATCATCCAGATTTCATGAATCGGCACATTATCAGGTACATTATTTATAGGATTCACATTTTCTCCACCTTGAGTTGTCTTCACCTCAGGAGAAACATCAGAGATAGATTCAAAATCATCCCAATAGGTAATACCATACCTTTGAACTCAATTTTCAAACTGTTTAAAATCAGATTTTACTTAGCACGGCATTTCAAACTCATTAAACATAAAATCTCTACTGATAATGACTTTGAACTCCTATCTTGAAAATCCCATAATCTGTACCATTTGGTCCCTTCTTCATAACCAAGAAAAACACATTCTGGAAGACCTGAGTTCCAATTTTTCATTTTTTTATGTGCATAAGATGCACGTCTAAAAGGTTTCAAATTGGAATAGTTAGACAAATAACTATTCTAGATTTGCTCAGGGGTTTTGTTATCAATAATAGTTGAGGGACTTCTATTAATAAGATAGGATGCGGTTTTAGCAGCTTCACCCCAAAATATTTTAGACATTCCTGTCCCAAAAAGCATGCATTTTCTCTTATTCTATAAAGTCCTATTCATACATTAAGCATGTCATTTGGCTGTGGAGTATGAGTTACGGTTTTATGCCTCAAAATTCCATTTTCTTCGCAAAATTAGTCAAACTCAGTATTACAGAATTCCAGCCCATTATCAGGTCTCAAAAACCTTAATTTCCTTATTAGTTTGATTTTCACAAAGAATTTTCCAATTTCTAAACTTCCGAAAAGTTTCAAATTTGAGTTTTAACCAAATTATCCAATTCTTTCTTGAAAAGTCACCTAGCAAAACCAAGTAATACCTAAAGCTAGAAATTGTTTGAATAGGGGCTGGTCCCCAAAGATTGGCATATATATACTTCATTTTGTCTCTGGTTTTATGCATACCTTTAGGGAATGATAGCCTATGCTGTTTTCTCATGACATATTCTTGGCAAAATGGCAATTGTTCAATCTTATCTTTACCAAAAATACCACGTTCAGAAAAAATTAACAAACCTTTTTAACTCATATGTCCAAGTCTATTGTGCTATACTTTCTGTTCTATTTAAACTCTGAGTTACAGAGGCACAGTGAACAATAGGAACAACAGGAACAATATATAATCCATTCACCTTAGGCACATTGATAAGCTAAAAAGAATCATCAATAATAAACACAACAATGTGTATTCTTGATCCTTGTATCAAAAGCCAAGCTCATCCCACATCCCCAGAGAGATTAAATTCTTCCTAAGGTCATGAACATATCTGATTAAATTCTTATCAAATCTTATTGTCATAGTTTCTATGCCTTTAATCTCACAATCTTCCTCATTTGCTAAGTGCACATAACCCCCATATTCCAAAATGAGACCAAAAAATATTTCCTCACTGGACTCATGTGAAAAGTACAGCCGATATCCAAAATCCATTCAGTTTTAGAGTTTTGCGTAAACCCCACCTTTATTTTGAACAGCTGTAGCTTTTCCTTGGTTTTCCTGAATTTTTTTCAAATCATTAATCTTTAGAAAACATTCTTTTGCAAAATGAGTAGGTTTTTGACAATAATAACATTTCTTTAGCTTTTTACTCTTCCCTTTGCCTTTGGAATTTTCTTTTTCTTTTTCAGAACAGTTTTTATTTTGCATAGAAGAAGAAGTTGTAGAAGAGTTAAGAGTTTTTCTTGTTTTTGAATGTATGCCTTTAATAGTAAAAGACTCAGATTTTCCAAATCCATTTTGTTCAGTTCTCAACTCTAACTCTTTATTTCGCAAAGAAGAAATTATTATGTCAACTGTCACATTTTCTCTTCCGTATTCCAAAGCAGTTTTCAAATCTTTGTGCTTCTCACTAACAGACTTTACAAAGCAATCACTTGTTGGTCATGGGAAATTTTTTCCTCAAAGTTTGCAAGATCTTGAGTGAGTTTCGTAAATCTATCACTCAAGATTCAAAGAACGCCGAATTTAAAACCAAAAAATTGTTTCAAAAGATAACATTTATTTTGCATGGTCTTAGTGAGGGTACAAGGTTTCTAACTCCCCCCAAATCTCACTAGTAATCTTAGTCTTCCCCGCCTTCCTCAGCACACTATCAGACAAGTGTAAAAATATAGAAATACAAGCTTGCTAATCTATTTCTCTTCTCCTAAAGGCGTTAAACTCAATAGGATAGGCTTCATCTAAAGTATATGCACATTTTTATTGCAACAAAAGAGTACGCATCTTTTGGCACTAGAGACTAAAGTCACCAGTACCCTACCATATATCAATATCAAAACAAGAAGTAGCCATCACACAAAGAATGCAATAAATGAATCACAAAGAATCAATGCAAAAACCTAGCAATAGATAAATGACAGTAAAAATGAGCAGGAATTAATTAAGAGACTATCACACTTAGTTTTTCAAAGTTCTTTTTCCTAGAAATTCACACAATACAGTAGGTAGCCAAGGCAGACACTAATTTGCAGAATTAGTAGCCTGCATAGTCTCAAAACCAGTGAACTTAATCAATTGGCTCCAAGAGACAAGAAAACTTACAAGATTCGATAAAGCTATTTCAAAATATACTTATCAAACCTACAACCCCAGCCCCTCATATTCAATGGTCCTCATAGGATACCCAAGACAAAGGCAGCGAACAATCACTAATTTGATAAGTTTATTTTGAAAATATCAAACCAGAAACATAAAAGTTTAGGAAAGATGTTACTGTAGTGTAGAACTCCAAGCAATAACTCATGGGCAATAAAGAACGTTCAGTATAAACAAAGAACTCCTAGCAACAAAAGTAAGCAACCCTTTGTTGCCTTAATTGGATACAATAGTCACATCAAGGTAAATAAGACTTCCAACAAATGGAATTAACAACAATTTTGGCCAATTTGAAAGTGAAGAAGAAACTCTACTTGCTTCAAGAAGACTGACCAATGAGATTTCAACACCACTATAAGAATTTGACCCAATCTTCTACAAAAAACATTTAGAAGAGGATGACTTGCTGAAGTAGTTTAGTAGTTTATCATGAACAGTTAGTACAAAATTGCAGAACCAGTATTGCCAATAAAATTCAGCTTTTTTTAGTTAGAAATTGGTGGACCAGAAGTGCCAAAAAGAACCATAGTGATCTCATCTGATTTTGAAGTGCAAACCAGTGCAAAAAGTCTCGACGTTGTATGAAATTTTGAAGAATAGGCTGCACAGAATTGCAGAAGTAGAAGCACTAAAAATAGCCTACACTATTGAAATTTCTGGCGAATAATCTTCAGAGACCGGACTCAATTAACCAAATAAAGTTCTGAATCAAGATGACTTCCTCCAAAAAAGTTGCATCTACTACAATCAGCCACGATGGAGCCTCTAAGAACCGAAATAGGCTGCAAACAGCAAAATGTTTTTGAAAAATTGTGTTGGTTTCACTGATGTGAAATGGCTGGTTGAATCTAGTCAAGAAACCCCAAAAACTTCCCATGATTCAAGCCTATTTACTATGAACCCAAAATTAGAGGAAGACTAAGAAAGACACCCCAATTCCTGATCGAACCCTAAATCGAGAGTCAAGAATAGAAAACCCCAAATTTCTTGTTCGGTTTGAACCTTAGTTCTATCCCCCAAATCTTGATCTATCAATTTTCCGCCCCCAATTTTTCTCTGATACCAGTTATAGTAATAATCAACTCAAGAAATCAGCGAAACCAGAATACAAACAAAGAGAACACAAAGATATGTTCACCCCCAAAAGACATGGAGTTCGGCACCACCACCTATGTCCTTGTTGAAGCTCTACTAGAGTGGATAATTTGAAAAATGGGTTACAATAGTACACAAAAACCGAGCATAATGGAGATCAATACAGCCCTAGTCCCTCAACCAATTTACAACACAAAGGCAGCATACAAAATACCCCATAACACTCTTTCAGATCTCTTCTACAATCTCACAAAGAGATCCCCACAAAGAAGGCTAGAAATGAACCCTAGAAAGAATATACAATAGAGAGACAAAGCAAGAGGCGTAAAAACAATCCGCCCCAATATGATATGAAGGCACTTCCTTTATATGTAAGATCAAAGGCTGTGATGAATCTTGTACGTATCTAATGGCTCAAAATGTAGCAACTGGCTTTGATAAAATGTGTTTTCCAAAAGCTAGTTTTTATTTTGAAAATAAAAGCAACTTCTACAAAATCTAATCTATTTCTTTTAAGTTTTTCTTTTTTAGTTGAACATTTCTAATTTTATCGATTTCAAGTGTTAAATGTCTATTTCACACATGCGTTGCGCGGGATGATAATATCAGATAATATAAGCAGATTGAACATGATTATATAAAAAAGATTTAAGTTAAATTATTTGATCGTATATATGTGTGTAAAAAAAAATATATAGGTGCTATTGTAATATGTCAACTTTCATTAATAAAGAGAAAAAATGGTCTACACAAAAAAAAGACCTAAGAAAAGCATTGAAGAAATTTTTTGGAGTTTGTATTAGGCTACCAATATATAACGCACAGGAAAATATGTTACGTCTGATAAATATAGCTAGAATAAATAATGAACGATAATACATGCATTACAATATTTATAGTAGAATTTGTTATTTAGCCATCTTTAACATAGATCATAATTTTTAGACCTTTTCAGTTTATGACCCTCAAAATACCCATATAAAATTATCTATGAGTGAACACCTACTATTTCGACAAAATGCACATGTGAGTTATTCCCCCACCCCCTTTTTAACTTTTGTAATATGTGTTAATGACATCTAATTTTCTTAACATACATATTCTACAAACTAAATATTTTAATATGTTAATTTAATTTAATCAGTGTTTAAAGAATTTGACCATCATGACCAATTCAATTGGAAAAATTAGGAATTGGCTAATACTGAAACCAATTCAGAAAACAATCTGACAGTACGAGTTAAAGACGGATACGGCTCATCAGTTCACAATAAACTTTTTTTCAACGATGATTCATTAAAATTTTAAACTTTATAGAAACTCAATGTCCATATGCTAGTATCCTATAATGTATAACATTTCCCCAAGTAGCTTAATATAAACATATATTCTCAACTTTTTTCACTAAGTAACCACTATGAGATTCTCTTTCTATGTCTAAAGTCACATTTTCAATGGCCCTTAGACTATAGTATTTGGTTGTTGATGTGTATCTAAAGAAAAACAATAAATGCTACTCATAATACGATATCTTTTAGCAATGAAAATGAAAAATTGACTACAAATATATATATATATATATATAAGGGAAACATTGTAGAAAATTTAAGAATACTGGAGCCAATCTGGAAAACAATATGAAGGTATGAGATAAAGACGGATTCGGTTCATCTGTTCAAAATAAACTTTTTTTCAATAATGATCTATTAAATTTTAAACTTTTTGGAGGTTTAAAATCCATAAGCTAATGTTGTATTATGTGTAAATCTTCTCCAAGTAGCTTAATATAGATACCTCTTCAATTTTTTTACTAAATAACTAATGTGGCATTCTCTTTCTCTACTAAAGTCAATTTTCAATGGCCCTTAAGCTATAATATTTGATTGTTTATGTGCGTATAAAGAAAAAAATAATAGGCGCTTGTCTTAAAATAAATCTTAAGGAAAACGTTAAAGAAAATTTGCAAATACTAGAACTAGTTCAGAAAACAATCCGAAGGTATGAGATTTCCAAATAAACTTTTTTTTTCCAATAATGATCTTTTAAAATTTTAAACTTTTTGGCAGCTTAAAGACAATAAGCTAAGGCCTATTGTGCATAACTTTTCTTCAAGTAACTTAGCCTGGGCATACATTCTCAATTTTTTCACTAAATAACTAATATGAAATTTCCTTTCTCTACACAAAATCATATTTCTAATGGCTCTTAAAAAATGAATAAAGTTTCAATATTTTTTAAACTTTAAAGATTAAAAAATATAAAGTTCTTTTCCCACATGATTTTAGGTAAAAATTAATTTATTTCAATTATTTAATTAAAAGCCAACAAATGACTTTCAATCGTTAGCTTTTCCAGTTCGATAACCAGTCTGGTTTTCTGAATATTTACAAATATTGGAATCGATCTAGAAAACATGTATACCATTCCCCAAGTAGCTTAATATAGGCCTATATCCTCAATTCTTTTCACTAAATAACAGTGTGGGATTCTCTTTGTATGGCCAAAGTCATATTTTCATTGGCTCTTAAGGAATAAAATTTCAACTTTTTTTAAACGGTAAATATTAAAAAATTATAAAATCGAATATTCTTTTTCCATATTATTTTAGGTAAAAATAAATTTATATCAAGTATTTAATCAAAATCAGTCTGATGACTTTGAACTGTTAGCTTTTCTGGTCTAATGATCGGACCTCTTTTCTCAATATTTGCTAATATTGGAATCAATTCGGGAAACAATTCAGCACTGTGAGATAAATACGAATACAATTCACCGGTTCACAATAAACTTTTTTTTTTTCTAATAATGATCCATTAAAATTTTAAACTTTTTGAAAACTCGAGTCCCTTAAGCTAAGGCCCTATTATTAACCCTTCTCCAAGTAGCTTAATATAGGTATACACCATCAATTCTTTTTACTAAATAACCAATGTGAGATTCCTCCTTTTATGCATAAAGTTATATTTTGATAGTCTTTAAACTATAATATTTGGTCGTTTATGTGTCTGTAAAGAAAAACAATATAGGTGTTATTTATAATACGATATCTTTCATTAGTGAAGATAAAAAATTGTCTCAAAAAAAATTCTAAGGAAAACATTGAAGAAAATTTTCGAGTACTGGAACCAATCCGGAAAACAACTCGAAGGAATGACATAAAGACAAATAAGGTTCATCGGTTCAAAATAAGGATTTTTTAATAATGATCCATTTAAGTCTTGAACTTTTCGGAAGCTTAAAACCTATAAGCTAAGGCGGTGTTATGCATAACTCTTCTCTAAATAGCTTAATATAGGCATGCATTCTGAATTCTTTTTCACTAAATAATCAATGCAGGATTCTCTTTATATGCCCAAAGTCATATTTTTAATTTTTCTTAAAGATGAAATAAAATTTCAACATTTTTTTGAACAGTAAAGATAAATAAAATCAAAGGTTCCTTTTCCACACAATTTTAGGCAAAAAATTAAAATCGGATGACCCCTTTTTTTGGAAGCTTAAAGCCCATAAGCTAAGACCCTATTATGCATAACCCTTATCTAAGTAACTTAATATAGGGATACATTCTCAATTCTTTTCACTAAATAATCAATGTAAGATTCCCTTTCTATGCCCAAAGTCATATTTTTAATGGCTTTTAAAAAAGGAATAAAATTTCAACATTTTTTTAAATAGTAAAGAGCAAAAAATTATAAAATCAAATGTTCTTTTCCGATATGATTTAGGTAAAAAATTAATTTATTTTAGTTATTTAGTAAAAATCGGTCTGATGAACTTGAACTATTAGCTTCTCTACTTTGATGACCAGTTTGATTTTCTAGACATTTGTGAATACTAGAATCAGTTTGGAAAATAATTTGACGGTGCAAGATAGAGACCGCTAATATGATCCATTAAAATAGAGACCGCTAATTTGACGGTGCAAGAATCAGTTCACAATAAGCTTTTTCTCAATAATGATCCATTAAAATTTTAAACTTTTTAGAAGCTTAAGGCTCATAAGTTAATGCCCTAATATGATAACCCTTCTCCAAGTAGCTTAATATAGATATACATACTCAATTCTTTTCACTAAATAATCAATGTAGAATTCTCTTTGTACCTCCAAAGTCATATTTTCAATGGCTCTTAAAAAAAGGAATAAAATTTCAGCCTTATTTTTTAAATAGTAAAGATTAAAAATTATAAAACCTAATGTTTGTTTTCCATATTATTTTAGGAAAACATTAACTTATATCATCTCTTTAATTAAAATCAGTCCGATGAATTTGAGCTATTAGCTTTTCACGTTTAATGACCTGTTTGATTTTCTAAACATTTACTAATACTATAACCAATCCAGAAAACAATTCGACAGTATGAGATAAAAACATATACATTGAACTAATTTACAGTAAATTTTTTTCAATAATGATCTATTAATTAAAATTTTTAAACTTTTTGTAAGTTCAAGGCCCATAAGCTAAGACCCTATTATGAACCCTTGTCCAAGTAAATATAAGTATACATTTTCAATTCTTTTCACTAAATAACTAATGTCGAATTCCCTTTTTATGCCCGAAGTCATATTTTCGATGACTCTTAAAAAAGGAATAAAATTTCAACTTTATTTTAGGTAAAAATTAACTTTGTTTTTAATTATTTCATTAAAATCGGTCTAGTGATGTTGAACTGTCAGCTTTTCTAATTAGATGACAAGTTTGATTTTTCGAACATTGCTGAATGTTGGAACAAATCTATAAGCTATCCGACGGTGGGAGATGAATTGAAACCAAAAATTAAGAAAATTGATCAAAAATAACATTGATCAAGATAAGGAGTGGAAAGTTTAAATATAGAATAAGAGATATTTGAGAAAGTTCTTAGATAGAATGAGTTGAAGGAAGGAAAATGTAGATAAGGAAAGAGAGATATTCTTTGATATAATGAAATCTGATTTGATAATTGGAATTTGAAATTGGAAAGTATAATGATAATAATAAGTCAAATCAAACATATCTATTAATAATATAAAAAGGGAAATGAAAGATAAAAAAGGGAATCTATAAATTGGTAATAAATTAAAAAGTAAAATGGAAATCAATAGCAAAAATTAGTTGATTAAATGAATGGCAAGTTGAGAGATCAGGCAAATGTTTTTGGGCGGGAAAAAGTGAAATGGAGACTCAATTGCTTTAATGTATATATAAATATAAATAGATTGGCCAAAAGTTTTATTATACCTATAGGTAAGCTGATTATTATGCTTAATTGTATATCTAGCAGACATTCAAATTGGAATTCAAGGATACATGTGGGGTGGATGTTGTTTGAATGTGTGACAAATATAGAGATAGTCACGATACTAAAAATGAAATAAAACCATATGTACGGCACCTTGTAGTGCCATATGGACATCAATGCACGCCAAGTGATTGTGATTTCCCATGTGGTGTGTCCCGGTACATGCCACATGGTCATATAGCACCATGTGGTGTCAAAGCATATGGTGTTTGATCGGAACTTGTCAGGTTACTGTAGGCATGATAAAAGTTTTAGTTAATTGGCACATATTTTTCTAAAGTTTAGATAAGTGATCCCTTATTCCACTACATATATATTCCATCTAGTTCATGAAGAGATAATTTAAATTGAAATTTGTGATCACTATATATAAAAAGTATACTTATATTATAATCATCAAGTATAATAATAAGCCTGATATATGGATTTTAAGGTAAAATTTCCAAATAAAAAATTTTTAAAGATTTGGTTTTTTTGGTATATATAATAATATAATCATAGTTTATGTTGAAAATTTTCTGTAACCCTTACTCATTTAAGGCTCTGGCTTTGGCACTCTCCATCAACTTATCTCTTCTTTCGCATAAAACAAGCCTACTATTTGGATAACGAACAACTCTTAGAAAATGAAATCAAATTTAGTTTGTCTTCTTAATGCTGGTTTTGGTGAAAATGGCCGTGGTGGTGACTGAGATTCCAATTTCTTTTTCTTTTTCTTTTAATTGTTGAACAAAAATGAAGTTAGACCAGAGTTCACCAATCGAAAAAAATTATAGTATGTCCCCAAAGCAACAACAATCCATCAACTAAAACCAATATTGAGGTAACATAACAACTAACCATTTGTTTTAAAAACAAAACAAACATTGAAAATTAATATGCTGGTAAGGCAACAATATTTTTTGAATCAAAAGTTCACTATAATAAACATAATTTCCATAGTATCTTTTGTATTATATAAAACAATAAATAAGTCCCAGATAAACAGGTAGTTGTAATATTCAGTGAAACATTTCCAACAATCTCAATCAAAGATTCAAAGCACAATATTTTTTAAAAACAAATAGAGCATCACCTTCAAACTCTAGCAAAATAAATATTTTAAAAAACTGAATCTGTTTACTTAATAATAAAACATCTAAGAAAATTAATTCATAATAGGCTAATGCATTATCAAACAACATTTGCGTAAACTACTAATTGCACAATAGTTTCTATGATATTTAATAACTTGTATTTAATAATCAAATTAGGAGAGAAACTAAAGGAGATTAGGGCTTTAATATAATCAGTTTGTCATTAGTTATAAAAGCCCTAACCTTGCAACTTGCTAGTTTAATGTCTAGTGAAGACCCATTATGAATTCAGGGATTTAATCGATGGTGGTGATGGAGGAGGTCCAACCGCGACCGTTGGTTGAGGAACCTGGAATTGTTGAATGTTAGTAGACATGGAATTCACACAAATATTGCTTAGGCTTAAAGGAAGCACAAAAATCGATCTATATGGATTTTTAATTTTTGTTTGTTCAAATTATCAACAGAAAATTACACATTTTACATCTTTTTGAGTACTCCATTTAATTTTACACCTTTAGGTAAAAGTAATTGTAATTATACCCACTGAATTGTAAATATATCCTCATAGTTTATTTTATTAATTAATGTTTTTTTTTTTAAATATGAGGGGAGATAGGAGAGGGGAGGGGTACGTGTGATCTAAACCTGGGACCTCTGGCCCAGAACATGAATATCTAACTAATGTAACACTTGTTCGAATCACGTTATTGATTTTTTATAATAATTAAATTGTCATTTTTATTATTTTAAATTTAATATTGATTTATTTATTTATCACCCTAGATTATATCTCCGTATATATATATATATATATACACACATACATATATAAACCCAAGTTTCAACTCAAACTCGCCGCCACCAACCGCCGCCGCCATCGCTAAGTAATAGCAGTGTTGCTAGTTTTGGCGACAAAATCTGCATTTTCATTTTAATCTTTTTTTTTAATTTTCATGGTAGGCGATTGATTGTAATACTAAACCCTAACTGTATTTTTATATTTTCTATTTTTTAAGTTTTGTTGTTACTTTTGTTACCATTTATCAGTTTTGTTGTTTCTTACTGATTTTTTTTTATTTTCCTATGTTACGATTCTCGTTCTATTACCAAACTCATTTTTCTCTTCCTGTTTTCTTTTGATTTTTTTAAAACATTTACTAGTTATGTTACCACGTTCTTGGTTGATTTTTTTCATTGCTTTAAGCACTTTTTTTGTTACTATTTCCCATATGAAACATTTGTTTACTGAATGGTAACATTTTGTTTTTCGACTAGTAACATATGTTACCTTGTGGGGGCATTGATTTCCAGTGGTTAGGATTTGAAAGTGGCGGTGACACCTACATTGAACACGACTACTTTTTTATTGAAAAAATTACTACTTTTAATTACAATTATTATTATTAATAAAAAGATAAATAATAATATAATTAATAAAATTTTGAATTTTAAATAATATTGGTTTATGGTAGTTTTACAATACAAAGTGACATTCTACAATTACTTTTCAATTAAAGAACTCAATTATCAAATTGATTCTGGTTTGGGGCTTTGCACATATTTTGATTTGATACTTGGGTTTTAGGGCTCTTAAGTTTTAAGTTGGCCAAAGAATCTATATCTATATATAAATAAAAGCATGATAGTTTCCATCCTATGTTTTTTGGCCCATTTCACTTGCTAAATCGGGATGTTTCATCTCGGACATTGATTTCATCTTGGACATTGATTTCATCTCCTAATCTTGACTGCTCATTTCTATTTTGCTTGTTAATTTTTTTTTACCTTTTTAACCTATTACCCATTTATTGATTCCCATTTTTATTGTTCATTTCCCTTTTTTTATCTTTCATTTCTTTTTTTTATTTTCCTTTTTTATACTACCCCCGTCCCACAAAAATAGTCTGGTAGGTAATTTTATGTGGATTAAGAAACAACAATTAATATAGTTGAAATATGAAATTTTACTTTAATTTTCTACATATACCCTTACATCTCATTAATTATTTAAAAAACTTTTAATGTATAGGTAGTTGAATAACAATAATTAGCTAGGGGCACATATAGAAGTGAAACATTAAATACATATTCACTATGACAACTGGAATATCTTTTTGGGACGGCTGAAAAAGGAATACTGGACTATCTTTGTGGGACAGATGTAGTATTATTTATAGATGCGTTTGATTTAGCTTGTTGTTATCGCTATATATTTTCAAATTTTTAATGCCAATCACTAAATCAAATTTCATTTTATCCAAAAATATCTTTTTTTCTTTATCAACATTTTGCTTCCTTCATGTAATAGAACTTATTCCATCTAAGAACTTTAACAAATTTCTCTCAATGTATATTTAAACTTTCCACTCCTTATCTTGAGAAGTTTTAATTTAGATCGATTTTCTTAGTTTTTGTTTCAATTTATCTCACACCGTCGGATTGGTTCCAATATTTTCCAATATTCAAAAAATCAAACCTGTCATCGAATCAGAAAAGTTAACACTTCAAGTTCATCGAACCGATTTTAATTAAATAATTGAAGACAAAATTTATTTTTACCTAAAATATTGTTGAAATTTTATTTCTGTTTTAAAAGTCATCAGCAATACGACTTTGGACATGGAAATAGAGCCCACATTGGTTATTTAGGCAAAAAAAAAAAAAAGAATTGAGGATTTATACCTATATTAAGATGCATCGAGAAGGGTTATGTATAATAGGGCATTAGCTTATAGACTTTGAGTTTCCAAAAGTTCAAAATTTTAATGGTTCATTATTGAAAAAAGTTTATTGTGAACTAGTAAATTATATCCTTCTTTATCCCACATTGTCGTATTATTTTGTGAATTGATTCCAGTATTCGCAAATGTTTAGAAAACCAGACCGATCATCATACCAGAAAAACTAATAGTTCATCATCTGACCGGTTTTAATTAAATAATTGAAATAAATTAATTTTTATTTAAAATAATGTGGAAAAAGAACATTCAATTTTACAATTTTTTTTTTTATCTTTAATGTTTAAAAAAAAAGCTGAAATTTTATTCCTTTTTTAAAGAGCCATTCAAAATATGACTTTCTACATAGAAAGGGAATTCTACATTGGCTATTTAGTGAAACGAATTGAGGATGTGCTCCTACATTAAGCCATTTAGACAAGGTTTATGCATAACAGGGCCTTCGCTTATGGACTTTGAGCTTCTAAAAAGTTCAATGTTTTAATTCATCATTATTGGAAAAAAGTTAATTGTGAACTGGTAAACCATATCCATCTTTATCTCATTCCATCGAATTGTTTTCGAGATTGGTTTCAACATTCGCAAATTTCTTCAATGTTTTCCTATTTTTTTTTTGGTGGACCATGTTTTTTCTTTATTAATGAAAGATATTTTACCATAGGTAGCACCTATACTATTTTTCCTCACACACCCATAAACGATCAAATAGTATAGCTTAAGGGCCACTGAAAATGTGACTTCGGGCCTAGAAAGAGAATCCTACATTGGTTATTTAGTGAAAAGAATTGAAGATATATGTCTATATTAAGTTACTTGGAGAATGATTAAGTAGAATGGTTATGTGTAGTAAGGCCTTAGCTTATAGGACTTGAGTTCCGAAAAATTTCAAAATTTTAAAGGTTCATTATTGAAAAAAAGTTTATTGTGAACTGGTGAGCCGTGTTTGTCTTTATCTCATATTGTTGGATAGTTTTTTGGATGGACTCTAGTATTCACAAATGTTTATAAAACCAGACCGGTCATTGAACCGGAAAAGCTAAGGGTCCAAGTTCATCGGACTGATCATAATTAAATAATTGAAATAGGTTAATTTTTACCTCAAATCATGTGTGAAAAGAACGTTCGATTTTATATTTTTCTGATCATTATTGTTTTTAAGGTTGAGATTTAATTCATTCTTTGAGAGACATTGGAAATATAACTTTGGGTAATAGAAAGGGAAACCCACATTGGTTATTTACTAAAAAGAATGGAGGATATATGCCGATATTAAGCTATTTGGAGAAGACTTATGTATAATAGGGCCTTAAGCTTCCAAAAAGTTTAAAAATTTAGAAGATCATTAATGAAAAAAAGTTTATTATGAACCACTGAATCGTATCTATTTTTATCTCATACCGTAAGATTGTTTTCCCTATTGGTTCGAGTATTCGCAAATTTTCTTCAATGTTTTCCTTAAATTTTTTTTGTAGACCATTTTTTATCTTCATGAATGAAAGATATCATATTATAAGTAGCACCTATATTGTTTTTCTTTACTCACCCATAAACCATCAAATAATATAATTTAAGGACAATTGAAAATGTGACTTTGGCCATAGAAAGAGATTCTCACATTTGTTATTTAGTGAAAAGAATTGAGGATGTATGTCATGCCCCCGTTATCTTATCCCATATTATTAAGTTACTTATATAGGTTAATAAATTCAAACGTGGAAGCTTTCATATGAGTAGCGGGGACGGAACGTACAAAATGAACAAATTGTTCTAATCTTTAGATTGCTTAATATCCCATAAGGCTGTTTTATTGATTATCTAGCCAAGATAAGTCATTGAAAAGCTTTTACATTGAAAGGTAAGCCTCTAATAACTGCAAAAGTCACACGTTCATCTTGTCTTTTATATATCATAAGAAGCAAATATATATATATATATATCTATAGAGAGGTGGGTATACTTATTAACACAGAAGTTATTGAACCCATGTATTGTTTCCAGATATATTCATAATCAGAGTGCATTCTCATCGCTCCAAAGATTGGTTCTCTTCTACATGCACAACTCTACTCCCATTCGGAGACATGCTCCAACTCATAGCTTGCTTCCCAAATATCGTGTATTGCATCATCTGCAAAATTGTAGAAAAGGGAGTGAGTACAAATTACTCAGTAAGTAACAAAATATTTTGATTCACCCTTTGTTTAAGAAACTCCTTTTCATTCACAAGTTCAAGAAATCATGGAATTGCACAAAGCTCTATGGATGTAGAAGGGGGCCCTATCACTAGTTAAATTACTATTCGTGGTGTGCACAAGATTTATATCAATTCATTTAGGTGGATCCACAATCAAATCCTGGTTGACGCCTGCTGAAATTTACGCACAGACCACAAAGAAACCACAAAGGCAAGCCACCATGCTATTCATTATCCACCTCGGTATCATTAGGCGGTTTCTGCCACATAGCAAAACAAAATGGGTAAAACATTAACTACTGATTCAGATGTAATAAATCAATTTTTCCTTTACATAACAATACAGCAAAATAAATGTTCATCTTATGGATCTTCAAGAATGCTTGAAAGGGAATCAAAACATTTTTTACTCACATCTTTTTTTCTCAAAAATTGCATGAATAATTCTAAGTAGAAAAGTGCCTTTAAAGCATTGATATTCCTCGATCAAAGTTGTTGTTCAAGTTGGAATCTTCCTATATATAGAAAGACATCTTTTTCAAGTGTAAAACTAAGTGTTTGGTGAGTTTTTTAGGATGGTTCCTCTTCCCCTCCCCCCCCCCACAAAAAAAAATTTTTGGACGAATTTAGTTATTTTGGGACGGAGAGGGGATAGGTGAGGTGTTTGGAGAAACTTGGTGAATTTCCCTATCTTTTGACATTTTTATAGTTGTCAGAATTTAATTGTTTTTAATTATCTTTGAGTTCCATCAATTATAGTAGGGCAAGTGGCACGTTTGACACCATATGTTTGAAGAGGTGATGTGGCTAAGCATTGTTTACTCATCTATTACTCAAGAAATCCTTATACTTTGGGTTGTCTTGTAAGTAAGTCACTGTACTTTGATTCATGTTACTCAGGGTCCTTTCACTATCTAAAATAATTTTAAATCTTAGAATTTTAGCTTGACCCAATGACCAACTTGTTCATAAAACATATTCAAAATTTATTGGTCCAGGAATAAAAACTTTAAGGATGTTACAATATACCCCCTTAAGTGAATTTTGTCCTCGAAATTCATTACGCGTTGTGACGGTAACTATTATTTTCAAAAGCATAGTAAGCAACTGATATCCAGTAAATTTGCAAAATCATAGTATATGACCGACAATCAATGTTGCTATATAGGCACTTCATAGGGAATTAAAGATTATACCCGTAATTCCTTTATCATTAATCGGATTATGGCAATACTCCCCTAGCTGGATTTTTTTGTTTGGATTTGTTAGGACAATCTCTGATCACGTGCCTTTCTTTCCTATACCCATAACATACTCTCAATCGTTTCTCAAAAGGACCACTATGCCATTTATTACATGTTGGGCACCTGCTCACACTAGTTTGCTTTAGTTCTTCCTCTGAATTGAACCATTTAGCATTCAACTGATTTTTAAAATTTTCCTATCCTTGATTATTTCCTGTGTCCCCATTTGCAGGTTTCAGGTTTTTATTAGAGCTATACCTCTGAAATTCTCTAGCTCTAGTGATTTTAGTGTCAACTTGTTTCACTAATAGTGCCTGATCCACAATAGCTACAAAGCTTAAGCTTGCATTGCCTAATATTAATACGTCTCAAGCTCATTTGGGTTTTAAGCCCTCTATAAATCGATTGATTTTTAACCCCGAAGTCCCCAACATCTAAGTTACAAATATAGATAATTCTTCAAAATTTTGAACATATTCTATTACTGCCATTTTGCTTTGCTTCAAATGAATAAATTCATTCAATTTCTGGTTTCTAACCGTTGAAGAGAAATACTTAGTATAGAATTTTTCACAAAATTCCTCCCAAATTAATTCTGCAGCTTCTCCCATATTGATTAAAGAGTCCAACCAATAACTTGTACTCACTTTAACATGAAAGTTGCATAATTTACTTTTTCATGATTGGGGATTTGTGCATAAGAGAACATTTTTTCCACGGTTCGAATCCAATTTTCAGCTTCAATTGGATCCTTGGCTTCCTAAAAAACTGAAGGTTTAAGTCAACGGAATTGTTCTATCACATGATCTTTGTCTCCCCTATTACGCAACGATTCCCTGTTCAAATTTTGTTGAAGAAGTAGATCAATATGATGTGCTTGTTGATTTACCAATTGAGTAAATCATTCTAGGGTGTTGTTGGTATTCTCATCTTGAGACATGTTTTTCTACCCGTTCATGAATTTGAGGTATGGCTCAAAATATAGTACCATAGATTTTTTTTTTAAGCAATTTCATTCTTACCCGACCTCTTTCACCAAATTTCTTAAATATCGGAGGTAAAACCTATAATTTTCATAAAATGGCCATTCATCTATTTTTTAAATTGTCCAAAATTACAATTCAATGTATTTACCATAAAATGGGAAATTTAACAATCATATATTATTTAATGGAAAATTTCACGAAAGTTAAAGTTTGGTATGCAGACTAGTGGGTCCCATTATGTGGTTAAGGGCTAAAGAGATACAAGAGTCAATAACGAGACTAGTGTAATACTTTATAGATCAACTCGCAGCAAGAGGGGCATTAAAGCCCGGGTTTAGTTTGGGTGAAAATTAGCCAAAAAAATCCTTTTTTGTTGGCATAAAGGTTAATCATATGAAAGAAATAGAGTCCGAGGCTTAAAAGAGCATAAATAAATTCTTTAGAACGATCTAAAATAAATTAGAAAGTTTGGGGACTTGGGCATAACTTTCAAAAAAATATGTTTTTGGGGCACCATGCAACTGCACTCCTTAACCATAAGGCCATACAGTGTGCACCGCCTTAGATAGAATGCCTGGTGTGGCTGCACCATTGACGTGGTGTGCGTGCGCATGCTCTTCTGTAGTTAGCAGATTGTGCGATACGGCCGTACCATTGAAATAGTGTGCCCACACGTGCAACCATTTTTTTTTGTACTCTTTTTTCTTACTTTACTAGTAATTATTTTGATCTCAAAACATACTTTAATTTTTCTAAGAAAAGAGCGCCCTCTCCTGCAAAGAGAGGACGTTTTTGCTTGGCTCTTGATTTGGTAAGGGAAATGGGGCCACCCAAAAAATGCTGATGCAATTGCTTCCCAATTTTAAAGTTTAAAAAAATAAAACCCACAATACCCATCCCCCCAAAAGTCAGAACGCCATCCCTTCCAAGCCTTCTGCAGTTGATCTTTCCTTCCTCCCACCCCAAATTTCTCAAACTTTTATACATAAGAGTTTCTGTCATCAAATTAGGTATTCACCATAGTTTCTCAAATTTTTGTCTCCCCAGAAGCAGCCAATTATCCTATTTATCTTTCTTGTTTAACAAAGAATGCAATCAAGGAAAAATGTAATATGAATCTTTCTGAAAATTGAATCCTTTATTTTCAGCTTGGTATAAAAAGAAAATAGAAGGCTTTCGGTTTCGGGGCGAAGAGATTAGCTGTAATTGTGGCAGCATCAATAGTAGGAATGCTTCTCATCATATTACTCATATGTTGGCTATTGAGGAAAAATTGAAAAGGTAACAAGAAGGCTATCCTTATTTTATCATAACCATCAAATTTACTTAAAAGAAACCATAAATTTTGGGGTGGATCATGAAGGTGCACTGCAGTGGCGGCAATTGGAAGCAACTTTCACTGACCACCTCAGATTCTTGATTGCAACCAAACCAATTCATCAGACGGGATTTTCTTTAGAGGGGTTTGGATGAACTTTTTGTCAAAGTCTAATAGGCATCAACTATGGAATGCTTTTCGGCAGCTACGCACAGCGGAGAATTGGAGATCAACAGTCAGAATTTAGGTTGGAGTGGGGTAGGAGGGAAGGGTGAAAGTCGAATGCAGAAGGTGGTGTGGGGGAAGAATGGCGTTCTGGCTTTGGAAGGGTATTGTGGGTTTTATATTTTTAAGTGGTGGGCTAATTTGAAATGAAGGAAGAATTGCATTTGCATTAGCTTTTTTTTCTTTTTTTTTTATTTTTTTTATCAGTGGCCCCATTTCCTTGCCAAATATGTGCCAACTAAGGAAGTCCTCTATGTGTGGAAGGACGTTCTTTTCATAGCCGGATTGAAACATACTCTAATATAAATGAGGCTATATGATATCTTTTAAGGTTAACTTGGCACTTGGAAACGAAGTGAAAACTATCATCTTTCTCATCCATTTTCCTAATCTTTGATGAACTTCAAATGGTTGCTTTCCTTGGTGAACTCAGTCCTATACTTTGAATGCCTTCTTCTACAACTTTGTAGGGTTCATTTTCTTGTATTTCTTGAGTTGGTAAGATCAACAGCTCCAACTTATAGTTTTCTAGAGAAGCTCAAATCAATGTTAATATGCTAAGGAATTCCACACTACTTGTCTTTCTTATTTGCTATAACTTTTATCATTTAGATAATAAGTATAGCCCTTATTTAAAAGGCTAGAAAAGGTATACAAATTACTCATAAACGTAGTAAATAGCAACTTACTTGCAAGCCGGTTAGTTAATTCCTCATGTGAAGTAGATGGTGCATGTAGTGCCCATAAAATGCTTCTAACACCACTCTTGTAGCGCCCCATTATCTTACCCCATATTATTGAGTTACTTATATAGGTTAACAAATTCAAAGGTGGAGGCTTTCATATGAACAGCAGGGACGAGACGTACAAAATGAACAAATTGTTCTAATCTTAGGTTGTTTAACATCCTAAAAGGCTATTTTACTGATGATTGGAAAGCTTCTACATTGAAAGGTAGGCTTCTAGTCAATAGAAAAGTTACACATTCATCTTGTCTTTCAAATATCATAAGCCATAGATATATATATCTATAGAGAGGTGGGCATACTCATTAACACGAAAATTATTGAGCCCATGTATTGTTCTCGACATATTCATAATCAAAGTGCATTCTGTAGCTCCAAAGATTGGTTCTTTTCTATATGCACAACTCTACTCCCGTTCACAGACATGCTCCAACTCATAGCTTGCTTCCCAAATACCATGTGTTGGATCATCTACAAAATTGTAGAAAGGGGAGTGAGTAAAAGTACTTAGTGAGGAACAAAATATTTTGATTCACCTTTTGTTTAAGAGACTCCTTTTTCATTCACAAGTTCAATAAATCATGGAATTGTACAAAGCTTGGTGGATGCATAAGAGGGCCCTATTACTATTTAAACTATTTCTTGTGGCGCACAAGATTTATATCAATTCATTTAAGTAGATCCACAATCAAATCTCAGTTGAGCCCTATTGGAATTTCCACATAGACCACAAAGAAACCACAAAGGCAAGCCACCATGCTATTCATTACCCACCTCGGTATCAGTAGGTGGCTCTTAACACAGGGAAAATAGCACATAACATACCACATAGCAAAACAAAATTAGTAGAGCATTAACTAGTGATTCAAATACAATTAATCAATTTTTCCTTTACATAACAATACATCAAAATCCATGATAATCTTACGGAACTTTAAGAATGCTTGAAAGGGAATAAAACATTAGTTACTCACCTCTTCATTTTTGTCAAAGATTTCTTGAATAATTTAAAGTAGAAAAGTGCCTCTAAAGTCTTGATATTCCTTTATCAAAGTTGTTCTTTCAGTTGGAATCTTCCTATATATGGAAAAACGTCTTTTTCAAGTGTAAAACTAAGTGTTTGGTAGGTCTTTAGAGTGGTTTTCCTCCCAAAGTATTTTTAGACGAATTTAGTTATTTTGGAATAGAGAGGGGATATGTAAGGTGTTTGGAGAAACTTGGTGAATTTTATAGTTGTTAGAATTTAACTATTTTTAATTAGTCTTTGAGTTCCACAAATTACAATAAGGCAAGTGGCATGTTTGGCATCATATGTTTGAAGAGGTGATGTGGTTAAGCATTGACCACTCATTTATTACTCAAGAAATCTTTATACTTTATGTTGTCTTGTAAGTAAGTCACTCCATTTTGATTCATATTACTCGTTCTTTCACTTTCTAAAATAAATTTAAATCTTAAAATTTTAGCTTAACCCAATAACTAATTTGTTCATAAAACATATTCAAAACTTATTGGTCCAGGATTAATAACTCTAGGGATGTTACAATGTATGCTTAATAACCACTTAGAGAATGGTCGTGCATAATAGGGCCTTACCTTATAGGACTTTAGTTTTGAAAAAGTTTTAAAATTTAGTAGATCATTATTGAAAAAATGTTTATTATGAACTCGTGAACTGCATCCGTCTTTATCTCATACCATAGGATTGTTTTCCAATTTGTTCCAGTATTCGCAAATTTCTTTCAATGTTTTCCTTAGGTTCTTTTTAAGACCATTTTTTTTATCTTAATTAATGAAAGATAATGTAATATAGATAGCACTTATATTATTTTTCTTTTACATACGATGAAATATTATATATAATTTAAGGGACACTGAAAATGTGACTTTGGATATAGAAAAAGAATCTCACATTAGTTATTTAGTAAAACAAATTGAGGATGTATGCCTCTATTGAGCTACTTAGAGAAGGGTTATATATAATAAAGCCTTAGCGTAAGAGCCTTGAGTTTCAAAAAGGGTCAGAATTTTAATCGATCATTGTTGAAAAAAAAAGTTTATTGTGAGCCGGTGAACAGTATTCGTCTTTATCTCACACCATCGGATTGTTTTCTAGATTGATTCCAGCATTTGTAAATGTTCAGAAAACCGAGCCGCTCTTCAAATCGAAAAAGCTTTGTTCAATGTCATCGGACCAGTTTAATTAAATAATTAAAATAAATCAATTTTTAACTAAAATTATTTGGAAAAAGAACATTCAATTTTTTTATTTTTTTATCTTTACCGTTTAAAAAAAGGCTAAAATTTTATTCCTTTTTAACAGCTACTTAAAATGTGACTTTGAGTATAGAAAGGGAATCCTACATTGATTATTTAATGAAAGAAATTGAGGATGCATCCCTATATATTAAGATACTTGGAGAAGGGTTATTTATAATAGAGCCTTAGCTTATGGGCCTTGAGCTTCGCAAAAGTTCAAAATTTTAATCGGTTGTTATTGAAAAAAAGCATACTGTGAACCAGTGAGCTGTATCTGAGTTTATCTTACAATGTCGGATTCTTTTCTGAAGTGGTTACACTATTTGTAAATATTCAGACAACCAAACTGGAATCGAACTGCTATGTTTTCCTTAGGTTTTTTTGTGTAGACTATTTTTCATCTTCCTGAATGAAAGATAACGCGTTACGTGTAGCACCTATTTTTTTCTTTATGCACAAGTAAATGAACACATAGTATACTTTAAGGACAATTGAAAATGTGAAAATACCTTTGGGCATCGAAAGGGAATCTTACATTGTTTATTTAGTGAAAAAGATTGAGGATGTATACATATATTAAACTATTCGGAGAAGGGTTATATATAACAAAGCCTTAACTTATGAGCTTTGAGTTTCTGAAAAGTTCAAAATTTTGGATCACTATTGAAGAAATTTTATTGTGAACCGTTGAGCCGTATCCGTCTTTATCTCACACTGTCAGATTGTTTTCAGATTGGTTACAGTATTCGCTAATTCCTGGTTTTTCCAATTGAATCTCACACCATCGGATTGTTTTCCAAATTGACTATAATATTCACCAATTCCCGATTTTTCCAATTGGTTCAGTTCGTTAAACATTGATTAGACTTCCAGAACTCATGAAAAAATTTGTTAGTTTAACAAATACCAACAATAAAGTATAAAAATACAATATCCAGGTTACCTTCTTCAACTTTGGTAACTATGGATTAAAAATACAAAAAATCACGTATAACCTTTAGAGATTATTATTATTTTCATTATTATTAATTATTATATAACCTTTAGAAGATTACATGATGCATTCAAATTCAAATTTCGTAAAATTAGCCTTTTTAAATAAATGGAATTTTTTGAAATATTTTTCTCTGCCATTTTCCCCCATAAGAACCTTCTAGTTGCCACCAAAATCAAGCAAATTGTAGCTGGATATTTTTTTAATGACATTGCGTATTGGTTATCGCTAATTGCATATCTCACATGTGGAAGAAGAAATCTGTGATAAAGGATTGTTACTGTGCAAGTAAGTTTTAGTTTGTAGAAATTTTATTTTGCTCAAATATTTGGCACAACTATTGTCAACTCAACATAAACTCCATTCCTCACATTATGTAAACTCAAGACTGTAAATACACTGTCTTAAAAGCATATATAATATACATACAAGAAGTCAGCCCCGTTGAAGCGACATAAGAGGGGCAACATAGAAGTCGCCCCTATAGACGGGACTCTGTAGCGATGACAAGCGTTGTTGCTATAGATAACTTTTTCGTCACTAAAGATGGTAAATTTAAAGGTATGACATTATTTCGCTCCAATTTTTCCATTTGCGTTGCTCTATACCAAACTAGTGGCAACAACCACTAGCCACTACTATAGCGTGACATTAATCATGCCCAAAAGTTAGAGCATCACTTAGTTAGGTTTAACTCCCAATTATCTCTTCTCATATTGCTCTTTGTTTCCCTTTTCTCTCAGATCCTTCTCATAGATGACTGCTCAGCCTTTGCTCTTCGATTTCGACCAGTAAAGCTTCTTTTCTTTTTTCTTTTTTGGGATTATTTTTCTGAATTTTGTTTATGGTTCTTCTCTTTAAGTAGTAGCTAGCCATCATCTCTCTCAGATCCTCCTCATAGATGACTGCTACGCCTCTCCTCTCTTCAATATCGACCTGTAAAGCTTCTTTTCTTTTATTCTGTAGGATTATCTTATTGAATTTTTTTTGTGGTCTTTTAGCAGTTTGCCATTAATCGGGGCTATGGTTGCTAAAACCATCAGTCAACAAGGATCAACAAATGAGCAACTTTTGTAAGCAAGCCCTGCGCTCCTCCTTTGGGCCCCGACCAGAAAGACACATCCTGGCAACCTAGCAACCTGAATATTTAAGGCGCTGGATAACAAGGCTGCCGAATGAACTCTCTTTTGCCTCACATCTCCTTTCCTTAGCAGTGAGGTCACCAGGTCGCTGAAATAGCCAAAGCAACGACCTTGCGACTTGAGGAAATGCCAGCTAAGCAGCTACTTGCAAAGCCAAGTGAGGATCTTTCTCCATTTACGGCTGATTGGACTCTAGCATTAAATGCAGAGATGGTGGTTATTTCCCCCATGCATGGTTTACGCAGCAATTAGTCAAAAGGTAAGGCTAATCTCAATGATTTAATCCATATATCCCATTTATGGACCCGACATTAAATGCATGAAATCATTGCCCCCTATGCAAATATGTAAAGAAGCTAATGAGACAGAAGAGGGGTTGAACACCCCTACTTCTTTCTTCTTATCTTTTACATTCTGAATCTTCCATTTATTACCAAAAACATTCATTTCATTAAGCATTTACTCCCCATGTTCAAATACAAGTTTCTCGCGTAAACAAATTTCATTTGTTGAGTCAAGTCCAATTTTGGCATCAACAAATTGGCACCGTCTGTGGGAAACTTATGTATAAAGGCTCAATAGTAATAAGTTTTCCAGTAAAGAAACCAAACTCCAGTGAAGATTATGAGTCAAAGACACTCTCAAAGTCAAAGAACAAGAAGCAGTGACGTAGGTTTGCCACTGAGATTCAGGAGGCACAAAGATAAGGTAGATGCTGGCCCTTCGCAATCGGTTGCTGAATCAGAAGCGGAAGCGCTGAGATGACAAGTGGAAGCTCTCACCTGGGAAGTCCAGTGACTATAGCAATAAAAGCCGTCGGTGTCCCCACAAAATACTGAATCTGCCCATAGTGACTCCTCCTAAAGAGCTGAAAATTTTAGAAACTTCTCTATGAAGGTAAACCCCTTGAGAGAACATGTAAGAAGGAGACTTAGCTTCACTCCAACTCAAAATTCTAGCCAACCAGCCCTCGGCGCGTATGCCGTGCCGATTCTACCTAGAAACATAGTGCAACGTAGTGTGTTCTCAAAGTTAGGCCCTCAACCCCAGCAAGGCCCTAGAGGACCTAGATCACCAGAGAGCCTACGACCTAGAGAGAGAAGGCAAATAAAGAGGAGCCCAGGCATGTTTCCCACTATAGCTACACATCAAGTTCGCTACCAAGGACTTCTCAAGGTCAACAGAACGCACCTCAGCACGACCACTAGCTGGATGAGCCGACGAAGCGACTTAGCAACCTTAACTGGGGCAAGCCTTCTTCCTTTGTTCCCTCCATAAGGGAGGCTGTCACACCATTCAAGATGAAGCTATCCCTGATTGAAACTTACAGCATAGAGACAGATCCTATCTCTCACCTCCAAAGATATGTGGCTTGGCTGGAACTTCAAAACGCAACTACAGCTGTGATGTGCAAATCCTTTGTGCTTACTCTATAGGGGAACGACCAGACATGATATGGGAATTTGGTCCCAGGATCCATACATAGTTGGAAGCAACTTTCATTTGAGTTTGCAACATAGTTCATAGGATCCAAAGCAAGAACAACACCTAAAGCGATGTTGGGAACAGTTAAACAAGGCAAGTCAGAGCCACTGAGAGGCTCTCTTGATCATTTGAACAAATAGGTCACGACGATGGAGAAGGTAGCAAACAAATCGCTTTTTATCACAGTCAAGTCGGGGCTCTACAAAGACACCCGTTTCTGGTGGGGAATGCATGAGGATCTACCATGCACAGACTAGGAACTCCTGAGGAAGGCCAAGAAGTACATAAGCGCATAGGAAGACATTAAAGACACCTCGCGACCCAATAAACTCACTAAGGAAGAAAAAAGAGACCAGAGAGCAAAGAAGGACCATAAGAGGTCCGAAGGATAGGCGGTCTAGTCAAGGCCATTCACCAAGCTCAATACCTCTATAGAGCACATTTTCAACCTTTTGCAGAATGATTCAATCTTGCCCAAGGCAAAGCCCGTGAAGAAGCCGACAAAAAATGCTGATCAGTCCAAATATTGGAAATATTACAAGGCGATAGGCCATGACACGGATGAATGTAGGCTCTTCAAACAAGAGATTGAAAAGCAAATCAAGTGGGGATGCCTAAGTGAATATGTAGCAAATTGGCAAGGGCAGGACAGATGAGCTCATTCCCAAGCAGGCCTTAACGCTCGAGCTTATCAGAACCGACCTTCAGCCGAAGTCCACACATTTGTAGGGGGAAATCATGACATGGAGGGATCTAAGAGACGGAGGTGAGGTCTCGCTCGAGAAGCCTTGAATTGCTATCACTTGCTCATAGCACAAACCCCGCCACACATATCAGCTCCATCACCTTTTGTAATGAGGACGCCTACAATGTGCTACACCCCATATGGACGCCCTTGTAATCACCATTCCGGTTTCTGGAATCAAAATCCACAAGACTCTAGTAGATAATGGTAGCACTGTGAACATAATTTATTGGAAGACCATTGAGCAAGTGGAGATAGACCCGAAGAGCTTAAGGCCCTATGGAACAAGACTTTAGGGCTTCACTAGAGACTCTGTGGAGGTTAAGGGCTAGATCACCCTCTTTGTCGAGCTAGTAGATGAACCCTACTCAAGTACAATCATGGCAGACTTTGTCGTCGTGGACATGCCTTGAACCATAACGCCATCTTAGGGCATCCCATCTTGTACGAACTCAGATCGGTGACCTCAATATTCCAGTATGTTATAAAGTTCCCTACTGTCTATGGCACAGCTATTGTGGGAGGAGACCAATAGGCCGCACGAGATTGCAACCTAGATTACGCGGAGACCACTTCAAAAATCTACATCCTCGACCCCAGGGCTGATGAGAAGGGGACACATGCTCGCCCCGGATAGGCCATTAGGATGGATGACTCCAGACTAGAAATGGAGCTCAAAATTGGAGCCGAGCTGAGAGTGCCAATGAAATCTCAACTAATTCAGTTCCTAAAACAAAACCTAGATGTCTTTGCATGGGTTCACGAAGATATGGAGGGAATTGATTCCAAGCACGCTTGCCATAAGCTAAATATCAGCCCTGAGGCTAGACTTATTAAGCAGAAAAGACGAACTCTTAATAGTGAAAGGTACGAAGCCCTATGTAAAGAAGTGGACAAGCTGCTTGGCAAAAAATTCGTAACGGAAGCCTTGTATCCTCAATGGGTGGCCAACCCCGTCCTCATCAAGAAGAACAATGGGACATAGAGAATTTGCATCGATTTCACAGACTTGAACAAGGCGTGTCTGAAGTACAGCTTCTCCCTGCCAAGGATCAACCAGATGGTTGACGCAATGGCAGGCCATGAATTACTCAGTTTCATGGACACATACCTAGGTCACCAGATCATGCATCTGGACAGTGAAGATTAAAATAAGGGAGGCCATCATGCCAAGATAAAGCTACCCCAGATCGGAACTTACAGATGAGAGCCAGATCCTATCTCTCACATCTATAGATATATAGCTTGGATGGAACTTCAAAACGCAACCAAAGCTGTGATTTGCAAAGCCTTTGTGCTTACTCTAGATGAGAACGCCCAGATATAGTACAGAAACTTGGCCCCAGGATTTGTACATAGTTGGGAGCAACTTTCATCTGAGTTCGGGACACAATTATGAGAACGCGTGTCACTATGACATGTCTAAAATAAGTTTGAATAGTCATATTTCGCTAACACACTCGTCTAGTCAATATTAAATTTAAAATTTAATCGTTTGAAATAAAAATAAATTCTCAAGAATTCTGAAGGTCGATGTATTTATTCGGAAATTTAATTAAACTTCCACAAGCTAATAAATCTCATGAACAATTTAAATTTTTATTTCTAATTAAATTCATTAAATGTAAAATTATCATAATCAAGAATTTAACATTTAACCTCACTACCATAACTCATTTAGCTCTACCCAGCTCACATTCATTCATCTGTAGCCTAAATTAAAGCCTAAGTATTCAAAATATTTTACCCCATATGGTAGTCTCCCTTTCATCCCTTCTACTCAATGTAACCCTATACCATAAATAAAACCCATAAATAACACCACCATCTCATTCTCCTTCTCCAACCCACTTTTTTTAGTTGCCAGGTATTTTTTTCCCCTCCAACGTATTCTCCCCCATGCTCTCTGTAATTTTTACAAACAACTCATCCATTTACACGAGCATGCACACACACACACACATACACCTAAAAATACATATTGATTCAAGCATGAAACTAAAATGCAAGCAAGAAAATACAACATCTATGGTTTTTCTTCCCCCCAGCACTACCTACCACTGTTGGCAGTGCCCCTGACTGGCCACGAAACCCGTCAAAGAACCGACCTCTATCTCGGCCTCATTTTTCTGAACCACCAAAACAAACCCCAATCGACCCCAAAACTCGAAGCCCAAAACTTTTAGATGCCTTAGAACCTATTCTTTGTCGGTATGAGTGAAGAAACTCGCTGTAAAATGAGTTTTTCAAAACAAGCTTCCACAAAAAACTTTCACCATTCACCTAAATATTTGCATAGATGAGTAGAGCTTTTTTTTTTTTTTTTGACCAAAAGAAATTTCATTTCAATATACATAGAAATACAAAATTATACAATCCATCCAACTGCTACATAACAAAAAGGGAAAACACAGAAACTTCCACACTACTGGAGGCATGACCGGACCAAACCATAAGCACCACTTCACGCTATGAAGTTCTTGCCCGGCAAAGTAACCAAATAGCCATCCCCGACCATAAAGAAATTGGATCCAAGAGGAAACATCATGGAGATCGGCTGTCTCCAAGTCTCTCTTGGCCAAGTGGCCGACAAGAGCCAATAGTTCTTGGGGGTGGTGTGCCAGCTCTAGAGCATAGATACCCAAACTGGACAAAGGCACTATCATTCCCTCCCCTACCAAAACCACAGTGAACCGGAGCACCAGAAGGTGGGATGCCGCTCTGACTCGGTTTCCTAGTAGCCTACCACAGCACGGTGCCAAATGGACTGGAGACATCTTTATCTGAGTGAATCCCAGGACAGTGGTGCCAGAGATGCTATTAATAAGCAAAAACACCAAACTTCGAGAAGCAAAAACACCACTCTCCTTCATCATAGAACCAAAAGCCAACAATCAAACCACCAAACACCAAAAAGAAACAGATTAAAGGAAAGTCAGCCCCCAGTTTGGAGAGAATCGAGGGGAGAGTCGGTCTCCCAATCCTTCAGGAGAGAGGGTCGATGAGTAGAGCTTGTTGAGAGCAACACTTCCCCCTATTTTGACTTAAAAACTACAATTTTTGGCCAATATTTTACCCCTTAGAAGTGTGCATATATGCATATACATGTATATATAATTGTTTGCAGAAAACATTGAGGATAGGGGATTCTTTTGCAATTTTGAAGAGTTATCATATTTATTCTGGAGCTCCTTAATATTTTAGGAACAATAAGTTGATCCCTCTAGTTTACACACCTTCCAATTACTCCTCTAAGTTCTGTTTATTTCAAAATAGTTTTAAAGTTCCACTTTGAAATGTGTCAACCCCCGGAGTTTCAGAGTTAGCTTATATGGTCCCACAAGTTCTGAGATGTGATATTTCAATGCCTATAAATTATGAGCTCTGTATATGGTCCCATAAGTTCTGAGATGTGATATTTTAGTAGCTATAAATTATGAGCTTTGTCTTTTCTGTCCCTAAACTTATGATTTAAGTCCTATTCACCCATAGTCTTTGTTCTTTCCCAGTTTAGCCCTCAAAATCATTTGAAACACATTTTCACTCACATCCCACATTTTTAATTGTTTCACTTTAGCCCCTAAAGTTTTAATTTAATTATTAAACTTTAATTTTCAAGTCCTAACTTTAATTAATTTTTTTATTGACTAGACAGACGGTCGGAAACTTAGAAAGCTAGTTTCATAGCTATAGCGACCGAAAAATTTTAAAATTTTAAACTTTACATTTTGAACTTTTAAGTCATGTCGCTACCAAATTTTATCGAATCTAATTCTTAAACTTAATTCAATTTATTCATAATAAATATTTATCTTAATTAAGAAATTGTAATTCATTTAATTAATTACCATTTAATTAACCGTTTCAATAAATTAAGCATAATTCAAATTTACAAAATTCCTTTTTTTTCAATTTACAATTTCTACCAAAGCTTTGTTATTTAGTATCCTAATTAAACCCTTAGTTTCTTAATCCAAATTATTATCATTCAGCCCATAAGATTAAGACTTTTTCCCAATTTACTAACCCTTGTTCAACCCCCCAACCCCATACAACCCTATGCCAAAATAACTTGTATAAACTACCCCCAACTCCACTCTCCCAGCCCAACCCAGCAGCCACCAAAGAGAAGGTCTGCTTCTTCTCCTTCATCCCCTCCCAACCGTCCCCTCTTCTCCCCCTCTTTGTCCCTGAAAATTTCTACAAGTGCACACTAACATCCACCATCATTTTCACTACAATCACCCTCATACATTTAGCAAAACATCTTCACATACACAACACACAAGCAGCCTCCAGATTCCTCATTCACAGAATATACATAGACACTGTCATTATAGGAGTATACACACCCACACTTGCATACAACATGGCACTGCCTCTTCACAAGAATAAAGGATATATACATACGTACCCATATACACAAACAAACTATTTGTTCTTGCCTACAACACACATTCTACAAATTTCAGGTTTTGGTGTATGACATTGGTAGAAAATGAAGCCGATGCCACCACCACCGTGCGGCACCGCCTCAGCCACCGCCGACCGCCACTGCCTTTCCACACGCACATTTTACAAATTTTTCTCATTTGAAGCATTTCATTAATAAAGTAGTTGACAAGAAGGGAAATGAAACCACTGGCAATCCCGCCATGCACCGCCACCACTGACAGCTGCTTCCACTGTGCCAACACCACCACCACTTTTCACCCTCAAAACTCCACTTTTCAACTCACAACACGTCTATAAACCTAATCCAAGCATCTAACTCCACCCCTAGACGACCTATACCAGAGATTCTCTCAGATTTTAGGGCTAGGCTCGACCGATTCCACTTGGTTTTTCCCCTTCTCCCGCCGTGTTTGTGCCCGAAATCGCCCTTTCTCCGCCTTTTTCCCATCGATTTCTCTGCTTCTTCGCCCCTGTTTCTCCTCTCTTGATCGAATGAGAGGGGGCTAGGGAGTAATATTAAATATCTTTAATATTTAAAATTATAACTCTAAAGTTTTGTCTTGTGTCATTTAAGCCCTAAACTTTCTATTTAGTTTAAATGAGCACAAAACTTCTGATTTCATCACTTTTGGCCCTCATACTTTTGATCCCTTTCAGGTGGGCCCAGAACTTATGTTTTATTCATTTTAGCCTATAAACTTTTATTTTCAGTTATTTTAGTCTTTTATTTTGAGGATTCTTTCAAGTTAGTTTTAAAAGTTTATAAGATTTTAATTTTAGTTTATGTTTAACTTTATTTATTTGAACCCATAAATTAGTTTATACATATTTTAATTTACGCCCCATTTTTATTAAATATGAGATTTAATGACTTTAACTATGTAAATTATTATTTTTTTGGATTTATTGAATTGTTAAGGATTTCTAAATTAGTTAAATAAACTCATATATTTTATATCCAAATTTTAGTCAATCCTTGATTTTCTAGTTTTCCTTAGTTTTTGGGTATTACACATTAGGCACTACACCCTTAAGCATTTTATACAATTATTTTATTATAACTTAATTTAAAAAGAATAATAATAATTCCTTTATAGAATCACTCATCTTAACAACAATCCTAATTTGAGTTTCATATTCTTTTATAGGCGAGGAGTGAAGAATAAGTGAGTAAACCCTGCCCATTAGCTCGACGCGGTGGGATTTTGGGGTAGACACTTTTTTAAGATATTCTCTCAAAATAGCGCCAATATTAAATGATTGTTCTATGAATTGCATATGGATATGTGACTTATGTTTTTATATGTTATTTGCATGAGCTTAATTGCTTTATGCTTGAGACGAGATGAGACTATTGCATATGCTTTATTGCTATGCACAGATTTTGCATGCATGCTATGATGTTACTATGCGCGCTAGTATTTATATGCCTTCGAGCGTGAGGCAAGAGTCGAAAACCTGCCTTTACTATACGATGCTTGTTTTCGAGTAGAAACTTATGAGATGTGATTTGCATTTTTATATGTATGTTGTAGTATAAATTGGTTAATGTTGAGCTGACTCTACTGAGTATTTCTATGAAATACTCATTCCTTTCAAAATTAATATTTTGCAGATTTGGAGTCGGAGGAGATGCTATGAGCAATGGTGGCTTCCAAAATAAATTAGCTTCTTTTAAATGAATCAAACTTTGTCTAAGTACTTAGAAAACTTTTGATGTTGATTGATTCCAACTTTACCTATGTACTTGGAAAATGTTTGATGTCATGTGAAAACAGTTGACTATCATCGACGAATTATCTTTTGTATTATCACTTTTGTATCAAGATATTTTCTGCTTTATATTCTGTCTTTATGTATTTTGATTCATTTTATTTAAAAGAGAGAAAATTTAATGACATCTTGGGCTACAAGAATCCGGGGAGTTACAGCTTGGTATCAGAGAGCGGTCGACGTTTCTGTAGACCCGCAGAAATTTGTTTAATGATATAATTTTTCTTTTTTTTAAATTAAGAACCTTGGAAGTGCCATTGCCATCGCTCCCTCTGTCGACTCTGAAGGTAAAGAAAGATATCTATTTTGAGAAAATGTTTATGTTGAGAAATTTGGGTACATGTTTGAGATATGTATAAATTATCGAGACAAGAAATTTATTATACCCTATTTGAGAACTAAGCAAGTTGAGCATAATTGGGCATGTTTCTAGATAAACTAAGTGAGAATAATCAAGAAATGATTTATGTTATACTTTATTCATTTTTATCCTCAAGAAATTACTAGAGATAATGAGAAATTTACCTGACTGGACTTTGATAGTGAATTTTCAGACATGGTTCAGACTAGAGGTATGTGCGAGAAGGTTTTTGCTGTCTTGGATAGATATTTGTCATTTGAGTTTGATCCGGCTTGGACTATGTCAGAGAATATCTTGGCTTATCGCATGGCACGTTATGATGCCTTATCCTGTGATTTACCTACTGACGATGCGGCCTCTATTGGTCACCTCATATTCGTATTCCCTGAAGGGAGACAGCCACTGATTTCTGAGTTTTACGAGGATTTGAGGAGGCATCGGGGAGTAGATGTTGATTTCCCAACATTCTGTGATGAGTTCAGGGAGGCTCTTTCCATCAGAGCCAGTACAGACTCCATCGCCAGAGGAGGAGCCTATGGAGATAGAGTTGGAGTTAGATCGAGTTGTATCTGATGCTGAGTCTGAGGTATATGGACCTTCCCCATACGCACCCTGTACACCTGAGTACCCCTCTAGCATTCCACCACAAGGATTTGGAGGTTGGCTCGATGAGTTGAGTCGGTTGTTAAAAGAAGTAGTAATGGAAGTTGTATCAACACCAATGATCATCTTTAAATCTCAAGTTAAGCTAGTTGACTTAAGATGCTATCTCGCCTTTTGTACTCCTCATTGAAGGATTTTAAATATTGATGAAAGCGTGTTTTATTTTCCTTCTTCTGTTGAGCTATTTGCGATGATATATGTTTGTGCTATAAATTGCAAGTGAGAATAAATTTGATTTTTGCCTTGTGATATAAAGGAAATGCCACCACGAGGCGAATCTCAAAATAGCATAATCAGGGAGTTACTCCAGGCAGTACTGGAGCAGAGACAGAATGCACCTGTTGTGTCAGTGGCCCAAGCTATGTCTATTGTTGAGCAATTTCCTAGGTGCAGACCACCCAGGTTTGAGGGCGGCAATGACCGCTTAGCCACAGAGGAGTGGCTTAGAGCTCTAGAGAAAATATTCCCACATATCTCGTGCTCTGACGATCAGAAGGTTTTGTGTGCTGAGTTTATGCTGGAGGGTCATGCTGGCCATTGGTGGGACTCTGTCTGCAGGACTAGGACTCCAGAAGTGCAGAAGAACTTGACTTGGGAACAATTCAAGACCGACTTGATTGACAAATACTTTCCGTAGGCCCTGCGAGATCAAAAGGAGTCAGAGTTCCTAAACCTGAGATAAGGAGACGTGGACATCATTGACTATGAGAGAAAGTTTGAGGAACTCTCCCGCTATGCCCCGCACTTAGCAAGCACTGAGGCCGTGAAGGCCAGGAGTTTTGGGAGAGGCCTACGCCATGGTAATCGCCAGATTGTGTGCTCTCACTCTTTGCCCACTTACGGTCAAGTTGTGAGAATGGCTCAGACTGTGGCTTATTCTGGCCCACGATACAGTGGACAGGGAAACAAAGCAAACCAACAAAATTAGGGCAAGAGAAAGTGGCATGGGCAGTCTCAGAATCAGAACAAGAATTTTGTACCAAACAAGAAGCCAAACACTCAGACCACTAGGAGACAGCATGGCAATACTTTCCCTCCATGTCCCACTTGTAAGAAGATGCACAAGGGAGAATGCTTAGGGGGCAAGAGAGTCTGCTACAAGTGTAGTCAGCCTGGTCATTTTGCATCAAACTGCACGAATGCACCTACTCAGAGCAATGATCAGAAGAAGAAAGTGGAGCAGGCTAAGAAAGGAAAGGCACGAGTGTTCGCCATGACCTATGAGGATGCTGTTGACTATGCTAATGTGATTGCAGGTATACTAACTAATTTTAAGTATTCCTGTATATGCCTTATTTAATCTTAAGAGTTAAGAAATTCCTAATGTGGTAATCATAACTTGATAACAGGTATACTATCTATCTCTAGTATCCTTGTATATGTCCTGATAGATTCAGGTGCTACCCATTCTTTTATCTTAGTTTTATGCCTAGCTAGATTGAAATTAGTAGGCAAGAAGGTGGGTGGTGCTCTGGAGGTTAGTATACCATCAGGTGGGACCATCAATACTGACAGAGTGGCCCAGGTGTACCGATTAACTTCGATGGGATGGTACTAAAAGCAAACCTGAATGTGATTGAAATGAAAGACTTTGACATCATTTTGGGCATTGACTGGCTAAGTAATAACTGTGCTACTATCTTCTGCCATGAGAAAGAAGTGGCGTTCTAGAAAAATGAAGAGGATGTATTCAGGTTTTGTGGCTCGAAAGTGATGGCACTCCCCTGCCTTTTCTCAGCCATGCAAGCAGAGAAACTTTTGGCAAAAGACGGTTGCCAAGGATATCTGGTTAATTTGCAGGGTGGACTTTCTAAAGAGATCACCCTTGACTGTGTGCCGATTGTCTGTGAATATGCAGACGTATTTCCTGAGGATCTACCTGGCCTCCCACCAGGTAGGCAGCTTGAGTTTTCAATTGAACTAGTACCTGGAGCAGCACCAGTTTCTAAGGCTCCGTACCGTATGACACCTAAGGAAGTGCGGGAATTGAAAATCTAGTTGGAGGAATCTCTAGAAAAGGGCTTTATCAGGCCAAGCATCTCCCCATGGGGAGCACCCGTCTACCCGTCTTGTTTGTCAAGAAAAAGGATGGCAGTATGAGAATGTGCATCAACTACCGTGAACTTAATAAGCTGACGATAAAGAATAAATATCCTCTTCCAAGGATTGATGACCTATTCGATCAGCTGAAGGGCACTGTTGTGTTCTCAAAAATCGATTTGAGATCTAGTTACCATCAGCTAAAAATCAAGCCAGAGGATATTCCAAAAACAGCTTTCCGAACTCGATACGGGCACTATGAATTTACAGTAATGCCGTTCAGTCTTACTAATGCCCCAGCAGCATTTATGGAGCTTATGAATCGAGTCTTCCACCAGTATTTGGATAAATTCGTCATCGTTTTCATTGATGACATACTGGTTTACTCGAGGGATCCAAAACTACATGAGGAACATTTGACAATTGTACTGGATACATTAAGGGCAGAGAAGTTGTATGCCAAATTCAAGAAATGCGAATTTTGGCTTGACAGAGCTGGATTTCTCGGCCACATCATCACAGCCAGAGGCATTTGAAGTTGATCCTTCTACAGTTGAAGCCGTAACAAATTGGCCGATCCCTGCTAGCGCTAGAGATGTAAGAAGCTTTCTAGGATTGACTGGGTATTACCGACGATCCATTGAGGGCTTCTCTAAAATAGCAGGACCTATGACTCAGCTGACTAGAAAGGAAGTTAAATTTCAGTGGTCAGATCGGTGTGAGCAGAGTTTTCAGGAATTGAAGAAAAGGTTAATTTCTACTCCGGTTATGACAATATTGGATGGCACTGAGGGTTTCGTCGTTTACACAGATGCCTTCAAGCATGGATTGAGGTGTGTACTGATGCAGCATGGAAAGGTAATTGCTTATGCCTCAAGACAGCTAAAGCCATATGAGCAGAATTATCCGACTCATGACTTAGAGCTTGCAACACTAGTGCATGCCTTGAAAATTTGGCGTCACTACTTGTATGGGAGTAAATGTGAGATCTACATAGATCATAAGAGTCTAAAATATTTCTTTACTAAGAAGAAGTTAAGCATGAGACAACGTCGATGGCTTGGGCTGGTGAAATATTATGACTGTGATATTCTTTACCATCCGAGTAAAGCTAATGATGTTGCTGACGCATTAAGCAGGAAGAATGCTAGACAGTTATTAGCATTGGGAATGGTGCAAGACCAGCTAATACTGAATTTCCAAAATTTGAGGATTGAGGTGCGAACCCGATCAACCCAAGGGTCTGGTAGGTTGGCGAATTTGATCGTCAGGCCAGATTTAAGGGATCGAGTTGTAGTTGCTCAGAAAAATGACAGCTTCCTGGAGAAGATCCGTAACGGAGTAGGGACTCCTCAGAGATCAGGATTTGAGATTGCTTCTGATTCGACACTTATGTTTATAGGTCGACTCTCTGTTCCGAAAGATGAGCACATTAGGAATGAGATTTTAGCTGAAGTCCAATTGGCTCCTTACGCAGCACATCTAGGAGGGACAAAAATGTATCGAGACTTGCTCGATTCCTTCTGGTGGAGAAATATGAAAGGGGACATCGCAAAGTTTGTATCTTGATGCCTGGTATGTCAGCAGGTTAAAGCCGAGCACTAGAGGTCATCAAGGTTACTTAACCCTTTGGATACACCTGAGTGGAAATAGGAAAAGATTACGATGGACTTTGTAGTGGGTCTACCTAGATCAGTGAGAGGTTACGATGCTATTTGGGTAATTGTAGATCGACTAAGAAAATCTGCTCATTTCTTACTGGTCCGGATGACTCTCAGTGTAGATCAGCTAACCCAAGTATACGTTAAGGAGATTGTACGACTACATGGAGTACTGGTTTCCACTGTATTAGACAGGGACCTGAGGTTTACCTCGAGATTCTGGAAAAGTCTTCAAACTGCCATGGGGACCCGGTTGAACTTTATCACTGCCTATCACCCTCAGACAGACGGACAGTCTGAGCCCACTATCCAGACATTGGAAGACATGTTGAGAGCATGTGTGCTGGACTTAGGCGGAAAATGGAATGAACGCTTACCATTAGTGGAATTTGCCTACAATAATAGTTTCCAGGCCACGATTGGCATGACTCCCTATGAAGCTTTGTATGGTAGACGATGTCGATCACCAATTTATTGGGATGAAGTCGGAGAAAGGAAATTACTTGGACTAGACATGGTAAGGGAGACAGTGGTAAAGATCGAAAAAATCAGATCCAAAATTAAGGCAGCTCAGGACCGGCAGAAGAGTTATGCTGATTTAAAAAGGAAGAATTGGGAATTCCAAATTCGAGACAAAGTGTTTCTCATGGCAATACCAATGAAGGGTGTTTTATGATTTGTCAAGAAAGGGAAGTTAAGACCCCGGTTTATTGGACCGTTTGAAATATTAGACAGAGTCGGTAGTGCAGCGTACCGTTTGGCCTTACCGCCTGAGCTTTCGACAGTACATAATGTTTTTCACATTTCATTATTGAAGAAGTACGTCCCTGACCTGAGTCACGTGGTGAACTATCAAGATATTGAGATTCAGAAAAATTTATCCTACGAAGAGACCCCTATGCGCATTTTAGAGAAGAAAGTTCATGTCATGAGAAATCGAGAGATTCCATTAGTCAAAGTCCAGTGGGGTAGCAATGGGAGTAATGAGGTCACTTGGGAAAAAGAAGAAGAGATCCGTGAGAAATACCCTGACCACATAGACCAAGTAAGTTAAATTTCGAGGACGAAATTTATTTTAACGGGGTAAGGTTGTAGCGACCGAAAAATTTTAAAATTTTAAACTTTACATTTTCAAACTTTTTAGTCGCGTTGCTACCAAATTTTATTGAATTTAATTCTTAAACTTAATTCAATTTATTCGTAATAAATATTTATCTTAATTAACAAATTGTAATTCATTTAATTAATTACCATTTAATTAACCATTTCAATAAATTAAGCATAATTCACAATTTACAAAATTCCTTTTTTTTCAATTTACAATTTCTACCAAAGCTTAGTTATTTAGTATCCTAATTAAACCCTTAGTTTATTAATCCAAATTATTATCATTCAACCCATAGGATTAAGACTTTTTCCCAATTTAGTAACCCTTATTCAAACCCCCAACCCCATACAACCCTATGCCAAAATAACATGTATAAACTCCCCCAACTCCACTCTCCCAGCCCAACCCAGTAGCCACCAAAGAGAAGGTCTGCTTCTTCTCCTTCATCCCCTCCCAACCGCCCCCTCTTCTCCCGCTCTTTGTCCCTGAAAATTTCTACAAGCACACACTAACATCCACCACCATTTTCACTGCAATCACCCTCATACATTTAGCAATAAATCTTCACATACACAACACACAAGCAGCCACCAGATTCCTCATTCACAGAATATACATAGACACTGTCATTATAGGAGTATACACACCCACACTTGCATACAACATGGCACTGCCTCTTCACAAGAATAAAGGATATATACATATATACACATATACACAAAGAAACTGTTTGTTCTTGCCTACAACACACATTCTACAAACTTCAGGTTTTGGCGTATGACATTGGTGGAAAATGAAGCCGATGCCACCACCACCATCACCACCACCACCACCGTGCGTCACCGCTGACCTCCACTGCCTTTCCCAACACACACACACATTTTACAAATTTTTCTCGTTTGAAGCATTTCATTGTTAAAGTAGTCGACAAGAAGGGAAATGAAACCACCAACACTCCCGCCGTGCACCGCCACCACTGTGCACTGCTACCACTGACAGCTACCTCCACTGCCGCCAACACCACCACCACTTTTCACCCCCAAAAACTCCACTTTCCAACTCACAACACATCTAGAAACCTAACCCAAGCGTCTAAATCCATCCCTAGGCGACATATACCGGAGATTCTCTCGGATTTTGGGGCTAGGCTCGACTGATTCATCTCGGTTTTTCCCCTCCTCCCGCCGTGTTTGCCCCCTAAATTGCCCTTGAGGCTAAGGGCGTCCTCGTGGTGGCCGAGCACCTTGTCTGGTGCGGCTTCACTATCGATCGAATGGGAGGAGGCCTGGGGAGTAATATTAAATATTTTTAATATTTAAAATTTTAACCCCAAAGTTTTGTCTTGTGTCATTTAAGCCCTAAATTTTCCATTTAGTTTAAATGAGCACAAAACTTCTGATTTCATCACTTTTGGCCCTCATACTTTTGATCCCTTTCGGATGGGCCCAGAAACTTATGTTTTAGTCATTTTAGCCTATAAACTTTTATTTTTAGTTATTTTGGTCTTTCATTTTGAGGATTCTTTCAAATTGGTTTTAAAAGTTTATAAGATTTTAATTTTAGTTTATGTTTAGCTTTATTTATTTGAACCCATAAATTAGTTTATACATATTTTAATTTAAGCCCCATTTTTATTAAATATGAGATTCAATGACTTTAACTATATAAATTATAATTTTTTTGGATTTATTGAATTGTTAAGGATTTCTAAATTAGTTAAATAAACTCATATATTTTATATCCAAATTTTAGTCAATCTTTGATTTTCTAGTTTTCCTTAGTTTTTTTGGGTACTACACATTAGGCACTATACCCTTAAGTATTTTATACAATTATTTTATTATAACTTAATTTTTAAAAAAAATAATAATTCCTTTATAAAATAACTCATCTTAGTAAAAATCCTAATTTGAGTTTCATATTCTTTTATAGGTGAGGCGTGAAGAATAAGTGAGTAAACCCTACCCATTAGCTTGACGCATTGGAATTTTGAGGTAGACTCTTTTCTAAGATATTCTCTCAAAATAGCGCCAATATGAATTGATTGTTCTATACATTGCATATGGATAAGTGACTTATGTTCTTATATGTTATTTGCATAAGCTTAATTGCTTTATGCTTGAGACGAGACGAGACGAGACTTTTGCATATGCTTTATTGCTATGCACAGATTTTGCATGCATGCTATGATGTTACTATGCACGCTAGTATTTATATACCTTCGGGCATGATGCGAGAGTCGAAAACCTGCATTTACCATACGATGCTTGTTTTCAAGTAGAGACTTATGAGATGTGATTTGCAATTTTATATGTATGTTTATAGTATAAATTGGTTAATATTGCGCTGAGTCTACTGAGTATTTCTATGAAATACTCATTCCTTTCAAAATTAATATTTTGCAGATTTGGAGTCAGAGGAGACGCTATGAGCAATGGTGGCTCCCAAAATAAATTAGCTTCTTTTAAATGAATCAAACTTTGTCTAAGTACGTAGAAAACTTTTGATGTTGATTGATTCCAACTTACCTAAGTACTTGGAAAACATTTGATGTCGCGTGAAAACAGTTGACTATCACCGACGAATTATCTTTTATATTATCACTTTTGAATCAAGATATTTTCTACTTTATATTCACTCTTGATGTATTTTGATTCATTTTATTTAAAAGAGAGAAAATTTCATGACGTCTCGTGCTACAGAACCCAGGGTGTTACAATAGCTCAACTCAAGAAAACTAAGAGGCAGACTCCTTATTCAAACACTGTTTTTAAGATTATGCAATAGTAATTGAATTTGTATGCTAAATGTTATATGTGGATATATGATGATAAGAATTGCATGTTGCACAAATCCCTTGATAATGCGCATAATCTATTTTATTAAGAATTGGGAATCTGCCTTTGCTGATAAGAATAAGAATAAGAATAGAGAGATCTATTAAGAACGAGGACTTGCATTGATTTTATGGTGCTTGTTTACGAAAGAATTTAGGGTTTTACCCTAAAAGAATTTGCATGTCTATGTGTACCATTTATTGTACGAATTAATTGATATGCGCTTAAGTCTACTTAGTATGTTGTATGAAATACTCATTCCTGCTCAAATTAACAAATTTCAGATTTCAAAGCCGGCAATGAAATGACAAACGATGGCTATGATTGAATTTTGTTAAGAAAGATTGATCTTTTGAAAACTTATTTATCCTTCATAAAGAAACATTTGATAAACTCCAATTATTTTGTGATAACTGTCATAGAATGATGTACTATATTTGCATTCTGCACTTTTAAAACTTCTATTAAATGTTGTCATTTTCCGCATTAAATTATATTATAAGTTAGCAAGAAAAGCAAAACTAACGCTCCAAGCATTTCAAAATTTGTGGCGTTACAGCTTAGTATCAGAAAGAGGGTCTACGTTTCTGTAGATTTGCAAAAAGTTTCAAAACTTTTGCCTTAAAAAAAGCGGCCACCGTCACCATTTCGCTCCGTCGACTTTGAGGTAAGAAAGAAGTCTTGGACTTTTTCAATTATTTATTTATTTTATTGGATGCTTATATCAACCCTTACGAGATATTGAAGAAAAATAAAGAACTTATGTTCGGTACGGAAAAGAAAAGGCGAGTTGAGCAGAAATTTAATTTTTGTAAATTGTGACTATTTTTTAAGGTATTTCAACCTTAGTCCTCGAGATTGACTAAAAGATACTAGTAAACCCTACCTAATCGGACATTTCATAATTGATGTTTCTAGGCATGACGGTGGGGACTGGTTAAATCCTGAGGGCACTGCAGGATTTTGAGCCGAGGGATGGCAAGCCAGCTCCAAATCACATTGAGCGATTTCACTATGTATGTAGCTTGGAGATGGACTTTGGCTCATACTTGGTGATTTAAGGACACTTTCTCACCTACTGTCCACTCTTGACAGCGCTAGGAGAGACGTGGTCACTATAATAGAAGACATGAACGTATCACTCAATGTCCTAGATGATTTTGAAGCCTGCTGTGATTGGTTGGTGGGCTATTAGAGCATGTATTAGGCCGACCATCTTACTCGACACCCTGAGTTGGCACCAGAGCCACAGCCTAAGGTTAGTAGTGCACCTGAGCTTGAGGGTGAGATAATTGAGGGCATAGATGATGGAGAGGATCCAGAGGAGGATCTCAAGGATGCACCGGTGGATGGTGTCATTGAGGATTATGACCTCGAGTCGTGTGTTGAGTGACTTTCTTATTATCACTAGTCCCAGTTGTTGGAGTAGTAACGAAGAAGAGCAACATTATAGGATTTGTATTAGGTTGCTTGTAGTAGAAGGGATATGGACTCCCTTATTATTAATTTCTGGGTTGTAAAGCGAGATATGCTTTCCTTTGTCATTGTTGCTCTTAATTAAGGATCTTGACATCGATGTAAGATTCTCCATGTGTTTCCTATTACGTCTTAAATGATTCTCTTGTTTTTACTTGTCTCAGTAAATCTCAAGTACGTCATTTTTATTTTTTTCATTTGAAAATGGAAATGCCATGAACAAATCAGACTAGCATGCTGCGAGATTTGCTCCAAGCTTTTGAGGAGCTTCGAGAGTCAACCCCTCAAGCTGCAACGCCTGTTGTACCACCAACTACTCAGCCATTGCTGACGATTGAGCAGTTCTGGTGATACAAACCCCTGACATTTGATTGGGGCAACAACCCACTTGCTGCAGAAGAGTGGTTAAGGGATAGTGAGAAAATCTTCAAGCATATCTCTTGCCCTAAGGATTAGAAGGTGACATATGCTACGTTCATTTTAATAGGGATGGCTAGCCACTGGTGGAAATCGGCTTGTCGTATTAGGACTGAAGAGGAACAACGCAGCCTTACCTGGGAACAATTTAAGAAGGAATTGACCGACAAATACTTCCCTCAAGCTCTCAGAGATCTTAAGTAAATTGAACTCCTGTGTCTAACTCAATGGGACTTAGATATCATGGACTATGAAAGGAGATTTGAGGAATTGTCTAAATATGCCCCGTACTTAGTCAGTACAGAGGCAATGAAGGCACGTCATTTTGAGAGGGGGTTGCAACCAGAAATTCACACTATTGTGAGTATACTTGAGTTGCCTACATACTGAGAGGTGGTCAGAAAGGCCAAGACTGTTGCCTTTTCTATAGGAAGATTTGCACACTGGGAAATCAAAATAGTCAAAGGGATCACGGAGAAAGAAAATGGCACAATCAGCCCCAATATCACAACAAAAATCAGGCTCCAAACAAGAAATCCAATCTAGGTCCTAACAGTGGTCAGAATACTAGTAACATGACCCAATGCCATAAGTGCAAGAAGTATCATAAGGGGGAATGTCTGTAGGGCAAGTGGGTTTGTTACACATGTTGCCAAGTAGGCCATTTCACAGCGGATTGTCATGCTGTATCTGATCAGAAATCAGAGCCAAGTAAGAACCCAGGCTAGAACAAGAAAGGAAAGCTTGAGTTTTTGTGATGACTCACGAGCAAGTTACTGAGGATGTAGACGTGATTGCTGGTGTACTATCTGTCACATGTAGTCCTATGTACGTCCTAATTGAGTCTGGTGTGCCTAGATGGAGCAAATCTAGTAGGAGAGAAAACTAGTAGTACCCTCAAAGTTAGTCTACCTTTAGGAGGTATAATTGACACTAATAAGATAACTATGGCCGTACCTATAGATTTTGATGGTCTCGTACTACAAGGAGACCTAAACATAATCGAGATGAAAGATTTTAATATTATTTTGGGCATGGATTGGTTGAGTAGTAACCATGAGAAGGAAGTAGTATTTCATAATAATGGGGAGGATGAACTCAGATTTTATGGGTCAAAGGTCAAGGCACTCCCTTACCTAATTTCAGCAATGCAAGTGGAAAAACTTTCAGGTAAAAGTAATTGCAAAGGCTATCTAGTCAACCTCCAGGGAAAGTTATCTGATGTGGTCACCTTGGACCATGTGTCAGTTGTCAATGAGTATGCTGATGTGTTCCTAGATGAACTACCTGGCATCCCACCTGATAGGCAAGTAGAGTTTGTCATTGATCTAGTACCTGGGGCTGTGCCGGTGTCTAAGGCTCCTTACTGCATGGCACCAAAGGAGTTGCAGGAATTGAAAATACAGTTGGAAGAGTTATTGGAAAAAGGATTTATTAGACCAAGTGTGTCACCATGGGGAGCTCCAGTACTCTTCGTTAAGAAGAAGGATGGGAGTATGATAATGTGTATCAATTACTGAGAACTCAACACGTATAAATACCCCCTCCCGAGAATCAAAGATTTGTTTGATCAATTGAAGAGAGCGGATGTGTTCTCGAAGATCTATCTGCGATTAAGTTATCAACAGTTGAAGATCAGACCCACTTATATATTAAAGACAACATTAAGGATATGCTATGGGCATTATGAGTTTACGGTGATGCCTTTCGGTCTTACTAATGCCCCAACGATGTTCATGGGCTTGATGAATCGAGTATTTCACCAATTTTTAGACAAGTTTGTTATCGTTTTCAGAGATGACATATTGATTTATTTGAGAGATGCAGAACAACATGAAGAGAACTTGCGAAAGGTGTTGGAGACCCTTCGCGTGGAAAAGTTGTATGCTAAATTCAAGAAATGTGAATTTTGGCTAGAGAAAGTTGGATTTTTAGGTCACATTGTAACTGCTAAGTGTATTGAGAGTAATTGGTCAACGCCTGCCAATGTGGGAGATGTAGGAAGTTTCTTGTGGTTAGCTAGCCACTATCGGTGATTTTTAGAAGGATTTTTTAAGATAATAGGCCCATTGACTCAACTGACTCAAAATGGTATTAAGTTCCAGTGGGTTGATAAATGTCAGTAGAGTTTCCAAGAGTTAAAGAAGCAGTTAGTTTCTATACCAATATTAACTATACCTGATGAATCAGACGGATTTGTGATTTACTGTGACGCTTCTAAGCATGGTTTAGGCTTTATACTAATACAGAAGGGAAAGGTCATAGCATATGCATTGAGACAGCTAAAGCAATATGAACAGAATTATCTGACGTCCACGACTTAACGATCTGGCATCATAGCCAGGATGAAAGTGAATGTGAGATTTACACCGGCCACAAGAGTCTCAAGTACTTCTTCACTCAGAAGGAGTTGAATATGAGACAACGACAATGGTTGAAATTAGTGAAGGACTATGATTGCACCATACTTTACCATTCGAGTAAAGCTAATATGGTTGCTAATGCTTTGAACAGAAAGAATACCAGTAAGTTGTTAGCACTGAGGAATGTAAAAAAACAGTTGACTGTGATTTTGAGAAACTAAGAATTGAGATAATCACCCCAGTTACTCAAAAGTCTGGTAAACTGGCCAGCTTAACAGTTAAGCCTGATTTAAGAGATTGGATCATGTTAGCGCAAAGAAATGATAAGCTTTTGGAAAGGATTTGAGCTGATGTTGGAGCAAAAAAGAGGCTAGGATTTGCTCATACAAAGGATAGGGTACTCTTGTTCAAAGGGTGCCTTTGTGTGCCGAAGGATGAGCAAATTAGGCGAGATCTTAACTGAAGCTCATTTCACCCCTTATGTGGCACACCCTTGTGGAACAAAGATGTACCGAGATATGTGTAATACCTTCTGGTGGAGAAATATGAAAGGGAGTGTCACAAGATTTGTTGCAAAGTGTATCGTGTACAACTAGGTTAAAGCTGAAAATCAGAGGCCATCAGGGGTTATTAAATCCGTCGGAGATACTAGAATGGAAGTGGCAGAAAATCTCTATAGATTTTGTCATGGGTCTTTCTATATCAGAAAAAGAGCATGATGCCATCCGGGTTATTTTTGATCGACTGACAAAATCAGCTTATTTTCTACCTGTCTATACGAGTTTTAGTTTGGACCAATTGGAACAGTTATATGTCTGTCAGACTGCACAAGGTTCTCGTAGCTATTGTATCAAATATGGATCCAAGATTCACTTCTTGGTTTTGGATAGGCCTTCAAACAGCAATAGGAACTAAGCCAAATTTTAGCACTACTTATCACCCTCAGACAGATGAGTAAACTAAACAGACCAATTAGACTATGGAAGACTTGTTGAGGGCATGTGTTCTGGACCTAGGTAGCAGTTGGAAGAAGTGCTTACCATTGGTAGAGTTCGCCTATAATAATAGTTTTCAGGTGATCATTGGTATGGCCCCGTACGAAGCTTTATACGGCCGTTAGTGCTGATCGCCTGTGCATTGGGATGAAGTTAGAGAGAGAAAACTTTTGGGTCCACAATTGGTTAAAGAAACAGTTGAATCCGTTGAGAAAATCAAATCAAGAATTAAGATTGCATAGGATAGACAAAAGAGCTATGCCGATAAGAAGTGAAAAGATTTGGAATGTGGCATGTCGATTAGCATTACCACTAGAACTATCTATTGTACACAATGTGTTCGACGTTTCGTTGTTGAGAAAGCAGATTACTGACCCAAGTCATGTGATGAATATACAGTCAATTGACCTATCAAGACGCAACTGTGTGCATATTGGAAAGGAAAGTCCATGTCCTTAAGAATAAAGAAATTCTGCTTGTTAAAGTCCAATGGAGTACACATGGGAGAGATGAGGCCACATGGAAAAAAGAAGAAGATATTTGAAATGAGTACCCAGACCTTCTAGATCAAGTAGGTCAAATTTCGAGGGCAAAATTTTTTTAGCAGGTAAGGTTGTAGCGAACGGAAAATTTTTCTAATTTAAAAATTTTAATTTTAATACGCATGTCGCTATGACATGCCTAAAATAAGTTGGATAGTCATATTTCGCTGACGCGCTCGTCTAGCAATATTAAATTTAAAATTTAATCGTTTGAAATAAAAATAAATTCTCAAGAATTCTAAAGGTCGATGTATTGATTCAGAAATTTAATTAAGGTTGCGTTTTGTTTGATGTTTTGAGGGTATTTTCCATTTTCTGTTTTCCAAAACACTCAAAACACGTTCTCTTGAGATGTTTTAAAAAACGAATTTTGAAAAATAGAAACTTATTAACACACAAAACTCAAAATGGAGAAATCATGTTTTCCACATTTTGGGCCAAAAGTGCGGCCCAATTTAAAATGCGCAAAATGGAGACCTCAAAACATGGCCCAATTGAACTACTTCCTCTCGATCCATCATCTCTGCTCCCCTTGTTCTCTCCAGACGCTTTCTCAATCAAGTGACATAGGGTTCGACTCTGCTCTTCTATTCTGTTTTCTCCAGACGCTCTCTCAATCAATTGACCTAGGGTTCGTTTCCATGTATAGGAATAATGATCTGGGAAGTGTTTTTGTGTGTTAACTACTTCATACATACTTTTCTCTATCAATTGCTTTCAAGTTGCTAATGCCACTTTTGTTTATCGTTGTATAGCAGCATTTGGTTGGCTGATTTATCAAATAATTAAGGTGACTATTTGCTTACATATATGCTATATATCAATTTCTTAAAATTTTTTCCTCATCAATTGAAGTTAATACAGTGATATCTGGGAATCTGTGTTTTTTCCTCTTGTCAAGTTACACATATTTTTCTATTATGAAAATTGAAATAAATCGTGTAAAAAGTTAGTGATGGAAATTTGTGTTGCACAAGTGCATAGTGATGGAAATTTGTGTTGCCAAAGTGCATATGCTTTGTGGATGGTATATGTTATTTACCTAATTAATCTGTGTTATATTGTCATTGGGTAATCTCAAAATTGAAAACCTTTTGAACATGTGTAGGATATGCTAACACTTCTAACTATAAACAGGTAATTGTCATGAATTGGTTATCTGCCTTTTCTTGAACTAAATGCCCATAATTGATTTCAAGAAAACATCCAACATCAAGACAAAATTAGTAACTCTTATCAGAAGAATCAAAGCAAATTAGTGTTGCTAGTCTTGGAAATTGAAGCAACATCTTCACCATCACCCCATTCCCTCTTAAGGAATCTTGGTTGATGATTGTCATTTGTCCCTAGAAAGTTGGAGGGTCACATGTCTTAGAGAGTAGATTAAAATTTCTTTTGGTACATATATGATATATATTTAGTGGATAAGTTTCTACTCTCAATTTTGAGTAAATCCTTGGAGTGTTTTGCTTGGAATTCCATTGTTTTGATTTACTGGGGGCCCAAATCACCAATCAATGGGTGGAGGCAGAAATTTGATCTTTAAATTTTCTTTCAAGGCAACAGAGTAAAGAATTCTGACTCCTGCTTTCCCGTTAGTTATTTTAAGTTTTTGGGCCAACTTAAATCATGGGTGTTTTATACTTGCCTGTGATGAGATTTGATTTTCTGTTGAATGATTCCAAAAGGCACTGAGATATTTTCTTTCTTCCATTGTTATTTTTGTTTCTAGGATATATTGGGCGGTCTTAAATTTGTCATCTACAGTTCTAGTTCTAGTATGAGTGAACTATTTGCTCTTTTGAAGATTTGGCTTTTCTTAATATTGTTACTAAAATTTGAAGTTTAAACATGATTCTGTTTCTTGATGTTGTTACTAAAATTTGAAGTTTAAACACGATTCTAACTTTTTTCCCATTTAAATTGAATGAACTTTTTGCTGTCTTGGACTTGAAGATCAAGGGTTCTTGATATTGAATTTCTGATAATATTCTCGATGCACATTTGGTTGATGTATATGGAAGACTTGTTGATAGGAAATCCATGGGAGAGGACATGTTTTGGGCAATCAGGGGAGGTCAAAGCACCAGTTTTGGGCTCACCAGTCATCCTAGCATGGAAAGTTTAGTTGGTGGCTGTCCCAAAAAAAGGTTACATATTTGCTATTCCCAGAACCCTGGAACAAAATGCAGCTAGACTTTTCCATAAGCTGCAGACCTTCCTAGAGACCTTATAATTCTCTCTGCTCAAATGGGACGAGTGCAGGATGAGATTGCAACCCAAATGTGGAATGATTACTCGAGAAGGATATGATGACTTCGCTATTTTTATTTTATTTTATTTTATTTTTTATTTTTTGGATTATGCTCATGTATGTTTGGGATACAACTTGTATTGTTATCTATTTTGTCTATATGGTTTTTCTATCTTTCAGCTTTGTTCAAACAAAATTTTATTGATATAAACATGTTCATCATGTGATAGTTCATACAGTTTTTATGTGGTTATCACCATTTTTTATATATTTTCCATTTTTAATAACCATCAAAGAGTACAGTAAAAGGAAGCATTAATTATGATTGAACAATGCCATGGGCTACATATGGATTTATAGTGCCAAAAATAGTTTTGTAGAAAATATACATATAATGTCAAAAAAGTTTCATAAAAAATTTCAAACGGAACATGATTTCTAGTTTTCCATTTTCAAAAATAATTTTTGAAAATAACAAACCAAACGCATTTTTAAAAAATTTGAAAACAAAATGAATACAGAAAATAGAAAATATTTTTCAAAATAAAAACAAAAAATGAATTACAAACAGAACGCAACCTAAACTTCCACAAAGTAATAAATCTTATGAACAATTTAAATTTTTATTTCTAATTAAATTCATTAAATGTAAATTTATAATAATCAAGAATTTAACATTTAACCTCACTGCCATAACTCATTTAGCTTAACCCAACTCACACTCAGTCATCTATAGCCCAAATTAAAGCCTAAGTATTCAAAATATTTAACCTCATATAGTAGTCTCCCTTTCATCCCTTCTACTCAATTTAACCCTATACCACATATAAAACCCATACATAACACCACTATCTCATTCTCTTTCTCCAACCCACATTTTTCAGCACCCAGGTATCCTTTTTTTTCTTTTCTTCTCTCTGACGTATTCCCCCTCCTTCTCTCTGTAATTTTTACAAACAACACATCCTTTTACATGAGAATACACACACAGCTAACATACATATTCATTCAAGCATGAAACAGTGCCGGCACCCATGGTCTTTCTTCCCGCCGGCACTATCTAGCACCGCTCTCAGTGCCCCCTGGACTGGCCAAAAAAACCCACAGGAAAACGACCCCAATCTTGGCCTCATTTTTTTGAACCACCAAAACAAACCCCAATCGACCCCAATTCTCAAAGCCACTACTCCTAGATGCCTTAGAACCTACTCTTGGTCGATGTGAGTGAGGAAACTCGTCGGAAAATGAATTTTTCAAAATGGGCTTCCACAAAAAACTTTCACCATTCGCCTAAAATTTTACATGGATGAGTAGAGCTTGTTGAGAGCAACATTTTCCCCTATTTTGACATAAAAACCACAATTTTTGGCCAATATTTTACCCCTTGGAAGTGTGTATATATACATACATATATATATATGTATATATATAAGCATCTGTAGAAACATTGGGGATAGGGGGTTCTTTTGCAATTTTGAAGAGTTATCATATTTATTCTGGGGCCCCCTAGCATTTTAGGTACAATAAGTTGATCCCTTTAGTTTACACACCTCTAAATTAGTCCTCTAATTTCTGTGTGCTTTCAAAATAGTTATAAAGTTCCACTTTGAAATGTTTCAACTCCCTGACTTTCAGAATTAGCTTATATGGTCCCATCAGTTCTGCAATGTGATATTTCAGTCCCTAAAAATTATGAGCTTTTTTTCAGTCCCTAAACTTATGACTTAAGTCCTATTCACGCCTAGTCTTAGTTCTTTCCCAATTTCGCCCTCAAAGTCATTTGATTATTGAACTTTCAATTGTTTTACTTTAGCCCCTAAAGTTTTAATTTAATTATTAAACTTTTATTTTCAACTCTTAACTTTAATTAATTTTTTTCTTCACTGGACGGAGCGGTCGGACACTTAGAAAACTAGTTTTAAGATCCATAGCTCAACTCAAGTAAACTAAGGGATAGACTCTTTATTTAAATACCCTTTTTAAAATTGTGCAATATTAATTGAATTGTATGGTGAATGCTATATATAGATGTGTGATGATAAGAATTGCATGTTATATGCACAAGATCTCTTAATTATACACATAATCTATTTCATTATTGAATCAAACAAGCACTTAAAGTAACTTGGATGTTATTTAAATGAGTTTCTGTTAAAAGATTGAGTCAATATGTTGAAGAAATAATGAGCTCAAATTTATAAAGATGAAAATGGTCATTAAATTTTATAGAATCAAGTTGCCTTTGAAATGGCTTTAATTCACATAGATCCTTTACTTGAAAGTTTAAATCTAGACAAGCATGCACAAATTTATTGTGACAATTAATCAAAAGAAGCCGTAGAGACCTAGTCAAAGTGTAACTTAAAAGTTTTGATCGCAAATATATCGGGCCGCTACATCGACTTTTGAAGTAAGTGCAACAAGCCTTAGGACCGATGGTCAATCAAAACAAACCATCCAGATGTTAGAACATATTCTTTGTGCCATTACTTTAATGTACCCACACAAATGGGATGTGTATCTTCCTTTGGCGGAATTCTCTTACAATAATAGTTATCACGCATCGATTCAAATGGCACCTTACAGAGCGTTATACAAGAGGAGATTTAGATCTCTACCGTAATGGGATGAAACACATGAGAACCATATATACCAATCTGAGTTGGCGAAGGAGCTATTATTAGTGGTCAAATAAGATAAAGCAGAAGCTCAGCGCATCCAATGATCAACAAAAGAATTATGCTGACAAGCAACTACGCCCGTTAGAATTCGACATTGGAGACAAAGAGTATTTATTAGAATATCTCCAATCAAACAATTGTTAAGGTTTGGTAAACGAGGAAAGTTAACGTCTCATTCTATTGGACCTTTTGAGATCGTTAGACAAATAGGAAAAGTCGCATATGACTTGCTATTGTCATCTTATATGCGTAGGATTCATCCAATATTTCATGTATCGTCGTTACACAAATGCATTCTCGAACCATCTCACGTTGTAACTCACGTACCCATGGAGATACAATCGAATCTGATCTATGAAGAGCGCCCTGTGAAGATTCTAGCACCTGAGATGAAGAGACTATGCAACAAAGTAGTTCCTTTAGTATGCATTCTTTGGAAAAGTGAAGTACTTAAAGAAGAAACGTGGGAATGGGAAAGTGATATGATAAGAGAATACCCCACCCCACGTTAATTATTTGCAGGTAATTTTGGGGATGAAATTCTTTTAATAAGGGAAGAGTGTAATTCCCTATAAAATCTTAACTTAGGAATTTGTAAATTATCATTGAATATTAGGAAATTCAAGAATTTAGATGAATTTGAGGTTATCAGGAAGGTATAAGGACCTTCCTTTCTAGGTCAAAACCTTCATTTGAATATTATATCAACTAACTAACTTAGATCTAACTATGTTATGGACAACAAATCATGGTTTAAGATCTTATTAGTTCTGTACCCTATGGTGACTAAAATAATACTCTAACGACACATGTCATTCTTAGATTTTGCATGGGGAGAACCCTTGTCCTCTTGGGGAAGAGAATTGACTCGCACACTTGTGTACGAAATCCCCTCTCCGTAGCCCAAGAAATATAAAGACTCAGCTGGCCCCAGGGAAATGTAAAAGTTTCCATGACTGTCTTCTTCTAGTTTTGCTTTATTTAACAATAAGAAGCCCCCACAACTTTTAGCATAAAACACCATCTTTGTGACACGGCACACCACTAGTATCTCTAATATACTAGAAATGTGATGTGCGCCAACGGTAAACTCTAACTAGAAGTTAGAATTCACCGCCAAGGCTCGTTGACTTATTAAAATTTCCTAAAAATTTTGGTAACATCTCCCCTATTTTATGAATAAACCACCCTACATGACAAAAATTGTACCAAACCCATACTCCAACACAATTCAAAACCCCAACCAACCACCACAACACACCAAGTGAAATATGTATCATAACATAATAAACTCTACATAGATATATATATTCAAAAGTATATTAGCCTTATTCTTTTCTTCTTAATATACATAAGCATGTCAACATATCAAAATGTATTTCACCACATCAAAACACATTTCCTTGTTACATTTCTAGTTGATCAAGCCAACCATGTCAGAAGGCTCGTTTCCAGAATGGATTCCAAGTGTTTCTCAAACCTTAGTTAATACCTGGAAGGGGAAACATTGAAAAAGTATTTTTGTGAGCATTAACGCCCAGTGAGTGGAATGCAAAAAAAAAAAATATATATTATACTTTTAAGTAAAACACATTTGTTACTTTTATATTCATCCAAGCAAATCATGAAAATTTTCCTCTGGGATCAAACATTCATAAAGTTATTGCAATGCTAGAACATCATGAAATCTTTTCATTTCAATACTATCATAGAAGTTCCCCCCAAGTGCATCCAACATTCCATAATCATGATATCAAGTCATACACTAGTAGACAATCAGCTGGGGCCATAGGTACCTTATGACCGCTTCGCCCAAGGCGGCAAATTAAACAACTTGAGCCATAGCTAGCACGTAGGTCCCTTTGCCCAGGAGGCGTTCATTTGGTCAGCCTGAGCCCTATGGCCCCCTTTGCCCGTGGCCGGCATGATCATAAACATAAGATACAATTTGAGGAAATTTCAAATCATGCATCTCGAAAATTCTTAAACATCAATTTTTCAAAATTTCGTAAATTTCTTGAATAAGAGAAGAACTTTCAAAATATGCATAAAAGCATATTTGTCATAAACTTCACATCATCACATATAATCGAAACATAATAAATTTCATTTACAAGAGATTTGAGAAGATTCCACTCACTGGCTTTATACGTGATTTAGTTTGGTTGGTATGCTTTTCCAACATCTTCTGTGTCCCCTGTAACATAAATTGATAGTAGAATCAATAATTCATTATCCTATTTCATCCATCAAACATAACTTAATTTCTTTACACTTCTTCTCTCATTTTCATTTCATTTATGTTCTTTGTAACTTAATGTACTTGTAAAAATTCTCTACTTAACTAAAGTACATAAATATGCAATTTCCTTGGAGTATAAATTTCCCATTTCATTAAACTTTCTAAGATTTCTTCACTTTCCAATTAAACATATAGTTTGCCCCATTTATATAAATATTCTAGGCTTTATCCAACCTTAGAAATTGTAGGGGCATCACACATTAAAGTCTCAATGCCTACTAAAATAACAAATAATACTAATTCTTAATCTTTTAACTCTAGTTCTTCTTAACATTTAACAATTTACACATTGTAGTTTTTCTTAACATTTAACAATTTATACATTTACTAATACTTATTAAGTTATTCATTAATTTTCTTTAATCTCAACTTCACCAAATTTGACAATTGCCATAATATTACTCCCTAAAAACCATAATACTAACTTATGTAAAATTTCAATTCACTTACTCTATCTAAAATTTCATCCACATAAAACTTGACCTTTATCCTACTTAATATAAATCCCTATAACAACGTCAAGAATCTCATATTTCATAATCAAATAACTATTTGATGCCTTTAAAACATGTAGTAAATAAAATTTCCATAAGCCTTAGGGCCAAACACTTACTTACTTGTTCTTTGTATTCCCTTTCCATGATTCTTCCAACTTTTCCCCTTTTCCCCTTGGACGTAAGAATTTGACAAAGTCAGGGACGGTTCTGCTTTCTTGCTTCCCTTTCTTTGTTTGTTTGTTTTGTCTTCTTTTCCTTTGCTTTATATAATGTGTATATTATATATAAATGGTGGCAAATGGGTCCAATTTCTCATGAGAAGTTTCTAGACGATTTCATTTGCATTCATTTTTTCTTTTTTTCACCCTTAATCTTATGTTTCTATTTAATTTGGTCCTTATGTTTTATCCTATGACGTGGTTTGGAAGAATAAAAAGAATTAGGATGTTACAATACTTACCCCCTTCCAAAGAATTTCATCCTCGAAATTCAATTGGCTAAGATCTAAAGATATGAGGGTATTGGGATTGCATTTGCTCTTCACTTTCCCATGTTGATTCCTCAATGGCATGATTCTTCCAAAGGACTTTTACTAAGGGAATCATCTTATTACATAATACGTGCTCTTTTCTATCTAGTATTTCAACTGGCTGCTCCTTATAAGATAAATCTTCTTTCTCAATCGGCTGTGATCTCAATACATTGGAAGTGTCTGAGATATAATTGTGAAGCATGGAAACATGGAAAACATCATGGATTCGGGCTAATTCTGAAGGTAAATTAGCCGATAGGCAACCAAACCTACTCGCTCGGTTATTTCGTAGGGTCCAATATACCTTGGACTTAATTGATCTCTTTTCCCAAATCTTAGAACACCCTTCCATGGCGATAAGCATAGGAAAACTTTATCTCCAATCTAGAACTCAAGGTCTCTCCTCTGTTTATGTGCATAACTTTTCTATCTATCTTGTGCTGCTTATAACTTTTCTTTAATCAGCTTCACTTTCTCTGTAGTAATATAAACATATTCTGGGCCTAATAACTTTCTTTCTCCCACTACATCCCAACACACTGGTGTTCTACACTTTCTGCCATACGGTGCTTCATATGGAGCCATCTCAATACTGGAATGATAAGTATTACTATATGTAAACTCCATCAAAGATAAATAAGTATCCCAGTTTCCTTTGAATTACAGAACGCAAGCGCGTAGCATATCCTCTAATGTTTGAATAGTTCTCTTTGACTGACCATCTATTTACTAAAGTTCAGTTTAGTGCCCATAGCCTTCTGTAAGTTCAGCCAAAATTTAGAAGTGAAGCGAGGATCTCTGTCTAAAACAATCGATACTGGGGTCCATTTAGGCTGACTATTTCATCAACATATAGTCTTGCCAGTTTATCCAAAGTATCAGTAGCTTTGATAGGTAAAAATTTGGCAGTTTTCGTTAATCTATCCACAATGGTCCAAATCCCATCATGGCCACTCTGAGTGCGAGGAAGACTAAAAAGAAAATCCATACTAATATGCTCCCATTTCTACTCAGGTATTGGTAAATTCTGTAGAAGTCCAGTTGTTTTTTGACGATCTGGCTTCACTTGTTGGCAAATGATGTATCTGGATACAAACTCAGCTATTTCTTTCTTCATTCCTGGCCACCAATAATATCCTTTCAAAGTACGATACATTTAAGTACTACCCAGATGCATGGCATAAGCTGAGCTGTGTGCTTCTTCTAAAATTTCCTTTTTCAAATCAGGATTGGAAGGAACACATAATCTATTTCCCATGGCTAGTGTCATATCATCTCTGATACAAAAATCTGTACGTACGCCCTTCATAACTTCTTCCTTCAATTTGTTTAAGACTGAATCTTGAGTCTGAGCTTCCTTTACTTTGTCAATTAAAGTAGACCTCACTTGAAAGCTCGCTAACAATGCTCCCGAATTGCTTACAAATAGCTGAGCTTTTGAAGCTTGCAACTCACAAATCAAAGCAGCACAAACTTTATTAGATTGAGTTTCTTTACTAGAAATCTTCCTGCTAAGCGCATCTGCTACTGCATTAGCCTTTCCATGATGATAATTAATTGTGCATTCATAATCTTTTATCAGCTCTAGCCATCTTCTTTGCCTCAAATTTAATTTTTTTTTTATGAAAGATATATTTTAAACTTTTGTGATCAGTGAAAATCTGGCATTTTTTGCCATACAAATAGTGCCTCCAAATTTTCAAAGCAAACACGACTTCTGCTGGCTCAAGATTATGTGTTGGATAATTTAATTCATGTTTGTTTAATTGGCAAGAAGCATATGCTATAACTCTACCATTCTACATCAAAACACACCTGAGACCTTGTTGTGAGGCATCACTATAAATCACAAATTCTTGTTGGAAGTGCCAGTACAGGAGCCAAAATTAGCCGTCGCTTTAGTTCTTCGAAGTTCTTTTCACAGTTTTCAGTCTACTGAAAATTTGCATTCTTTCTTGTCAAACTTGTCAGAGGTAAGGCATTCTTTGAAAATCCTTCTACAAGGAGACGGTAGTATCCTGCCAAATAGAGGAAACTCCTTACTTCTACCACCTTTGTAAGTCTTTCCCATTTGATAATTGCATCTGTTTTCTGAGGATCCACATAAATGCCCTGTGCTGAAACCATGTGGCTAAGAAATATAACTTTATCAAGCCAGAATTCACACTTGCTAAATTTAGCATAAAGCTGCTTATCATGCAGAGTTTGCAGTACGACTCGAAGATGCTCAGCATGTTCATCTGTATTCTGGGAATACTCCAAAATATCATCGATAAACATGATCACAAATTTATCTAGATATGAATGAAATATTCTGTTCATCATGTGCATAAATGCAGCTGGAGAATTCGTCAGTCCGAAGGGCATCACAAGAAATTCTAATGGCCGTACCGTGTTCTAAAAGTAGTTTTTGGCACATCAGCTTCCTTAATCTTGAGTTGATGATACCCGGATCCCAAATCAATTTTTGAAAATATCGCTGCTCCCCTAAGTTGATCAAACAGCTCATCAATATGCGGTAAAGGATATTTATTTCGGATTGTTACCTTGTTGAGCTATCCATAGTCTATACATAGCCGTAGGGTACTATCCTTCTTTTTCACAAATAAAACTGGTGCTCCCCAAGGGGATGAACCTTTATCAACCAGTTCTTGCAGTTGGGTTTTCAATTCCTTTAACTTGAATGGTGACATTCTGTGCGGTTGCTGTGCAATAGGCATGGTACCTGGAATCACATCGATGGTAAATTCAATCTCTTGATTTGGAGGCAGTTCTAGAAGCTCATCTGGAAACACATCTGGAAATTCTCATACCACGAAATGTCCTCGAATTTCAACTTACTGATATTCGTGTCAATTACATTAGCCAAATATGCTTCACATCCCTTCTTGAGTAATTTTCTCACCGTAATAGCAGATATCACACAAGAAGGAAGAACCCCTGAGTTGTCCAACAAAACAGTTTCTGGTTTTCCCAGTCCTTTGAATACCACTTCCTTGCGAAAACAATCAACTGAAGCATGATTTGCAGCTAAGAAATCCATGCCCAGTATGATGTCAAAATCATGAATAGGAAGGGGAATCAGATCAGCCTTTAGCTCTTGGCCATTCACTTTAATGCTACACTCTACACTCTCGATATACTGTGCTAACTAAAAGTAAATCTCCGACTGGAGTAGTTATTACTAAGTGACTATCTAAAGGATTAGGTTTCCTATTCGCATGTTTGGCAAATATAGATGAAATAAAAGAATGTGTAGCTTCAGGGCCAATTAAAGCATGAACATTTTTATCAAAAAGAGATAACATACCCACAGCAACATCTGGAGACTCCTGAGCGGCTTCTTGGGTCATTGCAAAAACTCTAGCTTGCGTCTTTAGACGTCCTGGTTGCCCTCTCTGTTTAGTGCTAGTACTACTACCAACTTTTGACTGTGTGCCTTTCTCAGTGCCTTGAACCCTCAGCCGTAACATTTCTTTTACTCTTACTTGATTTTCCACTGCCGAAACTCTGCTGAGGAAAAGCCCTGGGAGTAGCACCACTTTCTTCAGTGAGGAGTGGACAATCTCTCCTTAAATGCCTTGCTTGCCCACAATAATAACATACTCCAACTCCTCATAAGCATTCCCCTGAATGAAATTTCCCACATATTTGACACTGGGGGCACCTACTATCACTAGAACTGTCTCCTCATATTGAAAAAGATCCACGTGATTGATTTGAAGCTGAGGTTGTCCTATCGAGCTCTGACTGAATCTAGAAGCTGAGCCACCTCGAGATTTCTTGTTAAAGCTGCCAGAAGTGGAAACACCTGGGTAGGATCTTTTATCCCTTTTTGATGATTTGCCTCCACTAGTCCAAGGCCAGGTCTAACCACTGTCTCTTTTGGCTTTGGATTGCTCTTGTGGACCCCACCTCTCTGGGAGACTTTTCTCTACCCTCATTGCTGCTTCCTAATTTATGAAGTTCTACCATTCATATACTGTCACAGTTGTCCTAATTTCTTCTCTAAGCCCTCTTTCAAATCTTTTGCATTTAGCAACTTCATCTTGAATCAAGATCTTTGCATATTTAGAAAGCTCTACAAATGTCTTCTGATACTCTGCAACAATCTTTGAGCCTTGTACTAATTTTAGGAATTCCTCATGCTTGGCATCTCAGAAGGCGATAGTATAATATGTCTCATAGACAGCATCCCTGAATATCTGCCATATGACTTGAGACTGATCTAGATACTTGGACAATACCGACTGCCACCAGTCATATGCCCCTTCTTCTAGCAAAAAAGTGGCCAGACATAGTTTCACATCATCTAGACAGCCTATGACATCAAAGATATGTCGAAGTTTTACAATCCATACCTCAGCAACGGAGGCATCTACTGTGCCTGTGAAAGGTTTTGCCCCGAAATTCATTGCCCTTTCAATACTAAATTCTTTACTTAGCTTGTAGGAATCAACAGGGAAAGGAACAACGGGTTCAGCTTGATTTAGGCTTACGAGGCTGGCGAACTGAGTCTTCTACTCTTCCAACCTCTCCTATATTGGTCCTTTCAGGTATAACTGGAGTTTGATGCAACAATTCCGGTAGACTGTGAGCCCTTCCTCATCGTGGCATGATCACCTATGACATATTCATAATATGTAATGAAGAATAATACAATTATAGACTCTAAATCGTGCACTGATACTAGTTTGACATGCCCCACCACTAGTATCTCTAAATATACTAGAAATATGACGTACGGTGACAATAAATTCTAACTAGAAGTTAGAATTCACCGCCAAGGCTCGTTGACTTATTAAAATTTCCTAGAAATTTTGGTAGCATCTCCCCTATTTTACGAATAAACCACCCAACATGACAAAAATTGCACCAAACCTATATTCCAGCACAATTCCAAACCCCAACCGACCATCACAACACACCAAGTCAAATATGTATCATAACATAATGAACTCTACATAGATATATATATATATATATATTCAAAAGTATATTAGCCTTATTCTTTTCTTCTTAATATACATAAGCATGTCAACATATCAAAATGTATTTCACCACATCAAAATACATTTCCTTGTTACATTTCTAGTTGATCATGTCAACATATCAAAATGTATTTCACCACATCAAAATACATTTACATAGATATATATATATTCAAAATTATATTAGCCTTATTCTTTTCTTCTTAATATACATAAGCATGTCAACATATCAAAATGTATTTCACCACATCAAAATACATTTCCTTGTTACATTTCTAGTTGATCATGCCAACCTTGTCAAAAGGCTCATTTCCAGAATGGATTCCAAGTGTTACTCAAACCTCAGTTAATACCTTGAAGGGGAAACATTGAAAAAGTATATTCGTGAGCATTAACGCCTAGTGAGTGGAATGCTAAAAAAAACTGTTATACTTTTAAGTAAAACACATTTGTTACTTTTATATTCATCCAAGCAAATCATAAAAATTTTCATCTGGGATCAAGCATTCATAAAGTTATTGCAATGCTAGAAACATTACGGAATATTTTAATTTCAATACTATCACAGAATTTTCCCCCCAAGTGTATCCAACATTCCATAATCATGATATCAAGTCGTACGCGCGTAGGCAATCAGTTTGGGCCATGGATACCTTATGACTCCTTCACCCTGGGCGGCAAATTAAACAGCTTGAGCCATAGCTCACACGTAGGCCTCTTCGTCCGAGCGGCGTTCATTTGGTCAACTTGAGCCCTATGGTTCCCTTTGCTCGTAGGGAGGATGACCATAAACATAGGATACAATTTGGGGAAATTTCAAATCATGCATCGCGAAAATTCCTAAACATCAATTTTTCCAAATTTCATAAATTTCTTAAATAAGAGAAGAACTTTCAAAATATCCATAAAAGCATATTTTTCGTAAACTTCACATCATCACATATAATCAAAACATAATAAATTTCATTTACAAGAGATTTAAGAAGATTCCACTTACTGGCTTTATACGCGATTTAGTTTGGTTGGTATGCTTTTCCAACATCTTCTGTGTCCCCTGTAACATAAATTGGTAATAGAATCAATAATTCATTATCCTATTTCATCCAGTAAACATAACTTAATTTCTTTACGCTTCTTCTCTCATTTTCATTTCATTTATGTTCTTTGTAACTTAATGTACTTGTAAAAATTCTCTACTTAAGTAAATACATATGCAATTTCCTTGAAGTATAAATTTCCCATTTCATTAAACTTTCTAAGATTTCTTCACTTTCCAATTAAACATATAGTTTGCCCCATTCATATAAATATTCTAGGCTTTATCTAACCTTAGAAATTGTAGGGGCATCACACATTAAAGTCTCAATGCCTACTAAAATAACAAATAATACCACTTCTTAATCTTTTAACTCTAGTTCTTCTTAGCATTTAACAATTTACACATTGTATTTTTTCTTAACATTTAACAATTTATACATTTACTAATACTTATTAAGTTATTCATTAATTTTCTTGAATCTCAACTTCACCAAATTTGACAATTGCCATAATATTACTCTCTGAAACCATAATACTAACTTATATAAAATTTCAATTCACTTACTCTGCCTAAAATTTCATCCATATAAAACTTCACCTTTATCTTACTTATTATAAATCCCTATAACAACATCAAGAATTTCATATTGCATAATCAAATAACTATTTGATGCCTTTAAAACATGTAGTAAATAAAATTATAACCTAATATTAACTGTTCCTAAAATTTCCATAAAACTTATTTTCGTAAATTTATATAAGTTCAAAGCCTTAGAACCAAACACTTACTTGTTCTTTGTATTCCCCTTCCCAAGGTTCTTCCAACTTTTCCCTTTTTTTCCCTTGGACGAAAGAATTCGGCAGAGCCAGGGACGGTTTTGCTTTCTTGCTTCCCTGTCTTTGTTTGTTTGTTTTGTCTTCTTTTTGTTTGCTTTATATAATGTGTATATTATATATAAATGGTAGCAAAGGGTTTCAATTTCTCACGAGAAGTTTCTGGACGATTTCATTTGCATTCATTTTTTTCTTTTCTTTTTCACCCTTAATCTTATGTTTCTATTTAATTTGGTCCTTATGTTTTATCCTACTACAGGGTTTGGAAGAATAAAAAGAATTGGGATGTTACACTTTGAGCCTTTATTCCCCACACGAGTAGCAATTCCAAAAAGGTAAAATCCATCTTGTAGTTCTCTGTCAATTAAGGTTGTAATCTGAAGGTTAATGTAAGATCCTTAATGGTGTTAAGTTTTGTTTGCGAAACTAGAACCAGATAGCATAACGATGAAGGGACCGAGAGCTTCCATGCTATCTGTATTAGTATTGAGCCTAAAACCGGTTTTGTTCTCTATTTTTAGCAGGTTTTGAAGGCCTATTTGTTGGTAACAATGAGTAGACCAATTGTTCTTGTCCTCATAAGTCTCAACATGCATTATTTGTTAGTTTAGCATAATGAATTTGTGATATAAGTATGCATGTCTGAGAAATGCTTCCTTTAGTGGCAGTATGTTCTCTTTGTATGAGTCTTGATAAGTTTACCCTTGCCTTTGTTTACTAGTCCTCCAATAAGGAGACCAATTAGGGATGAGGTTGGATCCATACCATCCTTGATTATTTAGCCATTTGATGGTTGTCTTGTGAATTTTACAATCATATGAGATTGAGGTGATCTCGAGAGCTCTTGAACATACTGAAGCATTCTAAGAGAATATGCCCACTTGTTTGATAATTGTTTTCATGCATTAAGTATTATCTTTCGAGCTTATTAGCATAAGCACAATTTGGTTGTTACTAAGTTTTGAGTTATTAGCATAAGCACAATTTTCGGTTAGTGTGTGAAGTTCATGTGTTTTGTGCCACTACCAGGGATTTTATGTATTTCGAGTAATTCACTACTCTTGGGCCTCTTAGTCTTGTAAGCTATAGTTAAAAAGAATTAGTATCTAATGTAGTAGGGTGTCACTTGACTGGTATTATGCTTCTTTTGAGACTTGGATTAATACGGCTCGATGTATGGGTCATTAGCCATACTTCTAATGAAAGTGGACTATTTTAGTAATGATGATTGACTCTAATATTAATCCAAGATGATATGGGACACGAATGAACTATTTCTCGAGTCTAACTGTTGAAAGATAAAAGAAATGAACGTAAATTTTAAGGACTGATTATGAAAGTAAAATGGTAAAAAATTGGATTTCTGGAAGGCGATAATGCCTCCTTGCTAGACTAATTAATAGAGATCATTTAACTAATTATACTAAATTGGTTAGATTGCAGAGGTCAAGGGATTAACTCATGTGGTTAAGAGCCTAAACCCTTACTGGGATCACCTGGGTCGAATCCCCAAAGTCCCCCTCCCCCTATCCCCCTTGTACTAATATATATATATATTAGTACATATATATATATATGTACTAATATATATATATATACACACACACACACACACACACACATAGTTAGTTAGATTGTGCAATATATCTAAAATGTCTTTCATATCACTGACTCGATACTTGGACCATGGACTTATATGGACTGATTTACCTATGGTTAGAGTATGAACGAACATTTAGACTTATATGGATATTTACTTATGCTTAGAGAATTGCCTGTAATTGGATGTTACCTATGCTTGGACTCAATTTGGACCTTGGGAGAATGTCAAGCCCAATTATGACTAATAGATATTGATGGACCCAAATCTCCATATATGAACTTTGGGCTTGGACACTAATAGACTGAATTAAAAACGGGGGTTAAGTGGATTGTAACAAATAAAAAAAATAAGGAATCGTTTCATAAATACCTGCCCAACTTTTGTTTATTCTTAAAATACCTGTTAATATTTTAAACTTCAAAATATTATGTAACATACTGTGTTACATAGTTAACAAGGTATTTTAATTTTAATTTTTTAAACATTTTTTATGATTTTTAATAAATATTTTCTAATACCCCACACCAATCCCATTAACCCCCTCTCCACTTCCACCGCAATCCACCATGTACTAGCCACCTGCACGCGACTGGCTAGCCTATCGGCCAAATTCTGGCTTGTCGGATTCCTGCGACCGTGTTAATTGGAAATTTTTTTTCTATTTATTTTTCTTTTTACAATTTTTTTATTTTTTCTTTCCTTATTTCCCTTTGTTTTTTTTGTTTTCTCTCTTTTTTAGTTTAATCCTTTTTTCTTTTTAAATTCATATTTTATCAATTATTTGATGTTTTAATTCATATAATAGATGATGTTACACTATTTTAATAGAGGTTTATAGAAATAACATAGTTTGTTATACAAATAAGACAAATTATTTAATAAGATATATTGTCATAGGCATAACATAGCTTGTTTGACACATAACATAACTTGCTATGCAAACTACATAGCGTATTATGCACATAACATAGTTTTTTATGGAAATGACATAGGTTTTCATTAAGAAATAAATCATTAAAAAAATCTGAAGGTATTTAAATGGCTCTAGACAAGCCCTTGGTGAAAAAGCATAAAAAAAAGTAAATTATAAAAAATATAAAAAATAGAAAATACAGAAAATTATAAATTTGAAGGCCTAAACAACCTCAGATGCCTGAAAACTAATGGTGCTCATCAACCTTGTCGTTATCAGCCTCGATTACCTTGTCGTTCCTCTTCCGAAAGGTATTTTACGCTTAACTCTGGACTGAACGCCAAAACACACAAATTTCAACATGATCTTTTGTCCAATTCTCCCTCAATCCATTCTTCTATGTGTTCTACCCTAGCTTATTACATAAATAATATAAACCATTTAATAATATAGATTATTAGACACAAAAAATATTATTAAATAAATAACATAGCCTGTTACAAAAGTAACATGACTTGCTACGCAAATAACAAAACTAGTTTCACTTATAATGAACCTTTGAACCTGAAAATATTATTTATCATGTAGCAAAATTTACCAAAAAATTGTTATAGCCAAAAAGAAAAATGAATAACAAAGAGAAGCAAAAGCAAAAATGAAAAAAAAATGAAGATGATGATGATGATTTCGACATCATCGCCCGAAAAAACAAAAGAAAAATGAAAAATTTAAAAGAATGAGGGCGAAAGGACAAACAGTAAAAAAAAGGAACAGAAAAAATAAAAAAAGGCCAGAATTCAGTGACTGGCCACTTCGAATCCAGTGGCTGAAAAAATAATAAAAACTAAAAAATAAATAAAAAAGTTAAGTATTTTTGGAACTTAAAAAAAGATTCAAGTATTTTTGAAGAAATGTATTAGAACCAAATAATTAAAGGGACAAATCTATATTACACTATTAAAGCAGATCAGTTAGCAGGCCGCACTGCGTGTTTTCCCGCCCAAAACTTCCTACCTATACTCGGTATTTTCTTTTTTTTTCTTTTCTGCTTTATTAGTGAGTTCAATTGTTGATTTCGATTTCCTTGCATTGTTGGTTCCAAAATGCTAGCAGACAATGTGAATCGGTTTTGACTCTTCGTATATGCTATCTTCTTGGCTATTGAAGTTTTGTGTTTTTCAGAAACCAAAGCATGCATCTATACAAATGTCTTAAATGGTGCAATTAATTCCGTCTGTTCAGTTTCTGGGGATATATATATATATATATATATATGGATGGTTTACAAAGAGTTTCAATCATACAACATCAGCCATCTAACAGCAGCACTTGCATTCAGATTAAGTTTCAAAAACGCCCAAAACTTAGCAGAAGATTAATGGCTACCCTATCATCTGTGTTAGCCTGCTCAAGGTTGTGATAACAAGTGAGTTGACTGCAAACTCAAATTGTGCTACATTCAAAAGTGGGAGATGCCAGAGTCAGAGCTCATTGATCATTCATTGGAGTTTATATTCATGGACAAAGTGGTTAGTTCTTTGTAATATGTTTGCTTTTCTTTGTCAATATCTTAATATATTTATTTTGTGCTTAATTAGGGGGGATAGGATACAAGCTACTGTGATAGGGGACAATATTGAGAAATATGACTGATTGATTGATGAGCTTCAGAGTTAGTGCATAAGATGATTTCTGTTGAAGAAAACAAAGGGGTTTACAGGGTCACTAGCTACCCCTGTCTTCTTTTTTCTGTGAGAGAACTTATGTTGGGTGAATGACGGACAGTCAGTTTGTAGAGAAGAACTATTTTTTCGAGCCGTTCACTGAAATTAGAACTATCACTCGCGCTGACGACGTGCCTATGTTTGGTGAGGAATTTTTGGCCTTTTAGCATGCTATTTTATATGTTATTCATTTTATTATTAACTATGCCTAAAAAAATTTTTCACAAATGTGATTGGCCGTGTAGTCGGCGATGGTAATGAAATGATACAATTGCGAACCACCCAGAGTAATAAAGCACGACTTGATGTGTATCTTGAAGACTTCAGACTTCAGTATGAGAGCTATGTACTCTACTCTAATCCAGTTTATTTGATGCATACTTTGATGATGAATGAAATCATATAATAACTAATGGATTTTTTCTCATTTCAGGAAGATTCAAATCCCGTGTTCTCTATGGGATGAATATGCATGAATTATGTATAGTCACCTAGAGAGTGCAGAAAGGCAGCCAGTAATTTTACTGTTACAGATTTTCCGTGTAAATGAATATGGAGGCGTGGTTGGTGTTTCCAATACTTATGATGCTACTAGGATCATAGTTAATTGAATGAAAAATATCACTATCAAGGAAATAGAGGATTTCAAATCAAGGTCAGTTCGTGCACTTACTTGATAGTAATATATAGGAATCGATAATATAGATTTTTAAAATATACTTTTGAGTTGCATATTGTAAACTTACCTCTCATGCTATTATTCAGGCTCGCATTTATGGACCAAGAGTTCACTTACCAAGTAAGTCAGATAAGTCAGGACTCAGGTGTCTAACAACACATTTCAGAGCCTGTATCAGGAAATTGAAGGAGGTTATTATGACGTTGTGACTGTAGATGATGTTGCTTGGATAAATATGGTAATATATAGGTGGTGTTGTTTTAACTGTGTACAACACTATTTGAATTATTTGAATTTGTATATTGTTTGGTCATTTGATTTATTTTCCCAGCTATAAGGCAATTGTTTGCTTGAAATTTTTTATTATGGCGCAGAAAAGAAGTTTGTGCCGTTGCAACCATATCAGTGTGACGGTCGACGCCAGATGGTTTTTCAGTGTGTAGTGAGTGTCATCGCAAGCCTAATAGGAATGACACTAATTTGATATGTGAGTATTGTGCGAGGGATACTCTTCAAAAGAGATACAAACTTAAGTTCTCTATCTGTGATGGTACTGGTAGTCTTTTGGTTTTGATTTGGTATGATGATGCTCGGGAGTTGGTTGGAAAATCAGTTGTCGAAATTCTTAATCGCCTTTCAAAGGTCTATCTTTCAATCATTTTCTACGCATATCATAGTTACTATAGTAATGATTATTATAATAATAATAATCATTTTCTGTTTATTGTATGCAGGAGGTTGGTGGGAGGGCTGACGTTGGGAAACAGAAAATCTTGTACAAAACTATGTACCCAGAGGAGTTTTGAAATATTGTTGGGAATGAAATTGTTTTGAAGATTCATGTGTAGGAACTAAATTTTATGAACAATAATTCTGTTTTTGTTGTTGATTCTTTCTCTTCGGATCAAGGTTTGATTTCCAAGTATAAACTAACCAATCATGTCATCGATTTCACTGATTACAATTAAGAGGAAGTTGTTGCATTCGGTAGTGATTCCGTCAGTGATAAGGTTACTTCCCCAACAAAGATTGTGTGCAAGAGGTTTTCTTATGATGAATCGGGAGATGTTAACGTTGCTAGTGATCGCAGTGCCTCGGTTGGGTTGTCCATTTCAAAATTGCACAGGGTGACAAAGGCGGAGAAAGAATGAAATATTATTTGCTGGCACATTTTGAAGAGCACCATGTCCTACTGTCTACTTCCATTCTCAATTTTTTTATTGCTTTTGAAAGAAACCTGGACAATGTTTTTATTTTTTTATTTAGCAAGTTTGAAATGGTTGTTGTTTAAGGATGCTGTTTTTTCTTTTTCTTTTTTTTTTTTGGCCATGTTATCATGACATTCAAGATAATCATTATCCCTTTGTTATGGTTAGTTTCCTGTCCTTTATAGTTACAGCTATTATTATTACGTTTAATTATTTATATATGTATTTTTAAGATTTATTTAAAATTTAATTAATTTATTTATTTATATTAGACTTGTAGTTAATAGAAACTTTTGAACATATAAACTTAATATTATTATTGTTGGTAAGATAGTATAGATACTATATTATATTTACTTACTGAATTTTGATCAAATAGAATTTTTATAATGATGGTTGTAGTTATTATACTTATAATAACATTAATTATTATAGTCAAATTTGTAAAAAATTATATCAGTGTTGCAAGAAGCTTGTTAAAAAGAAAATTAAATGTATATAAGCAGTATAAAATTTGTAACGAGATAAAGTTCTCAGACTTTAAGAAAACAAGCTAATTATTATATTCATAATTTAATAGTACTTTTGAGGTTATTTTGTTTGAAACATTCGGAGTATTTCTAACCAATGATATTCAAATATACTCTCTCTTATCATTCGTAATTATACCTATAGTGGTTATTGTAGAAAATTATATTAAACAGAATATTAAATAAATAAATATAAACATTATAAAATTTGTAACGTTGTAAAGTTCTCAAACTTTAATAAATCAAACTAATTATCAGACCATCTCAATATAATAGTACTTTCTATAAATTTTTCTTTTAAAGGAAGTGGACTATTTCAACTCAGTGATAGTAAAGTATCCTTTTGGCAACGTTTAAAAAAATTTTTTCGTTATTTATTACTAAAATAATAGTAATTAGTAATTAGTAATATTAGTAAATATAATTAGTAATTACAAATAGTAAATTTAATAATAATTTGTAATTAGTAATTTTAACAGTAATATTAATATTAATTTGTTGGGTTTCTTGATCAGATGTTCCAAATCATTAACTTTTACAGATTTTCAATCATAATAATTATTGCTATTCTAGATATATAGCATCACTCATTCTCAATGAATAATGCTATTTATTTAGACCGGAGACTAATCTTTGGTCTAAATGTTATTTTCTTATTGGTCATTGAATAAATAATAATCTTATGTATTTATGCATCCTAATCTGTCTCGCAATGTAGTGATGCCAACTAGATTGGAGACTAATTTCCAGTTTAGATAAACAGCATCACTCATTTTCAATGGTCTTATGGCATTTCATTTTCTTACGCTTGAAACGAAGCACATCTTGAACGGCACACCTACTACACTCTCAAAAACCATTTCTTTAACGGATTCAGTAATATACTTTCAGAAATACTTATATACTTTCAGAAATACATATAGTTTTATTTGGCTACGTCTCAGGGCTATTCACCTCTCTCTTCATGCAGTTTAACAGAAACCTTACTGTGCTTCAAAAGTCATGATTTCTTATAGCTTTACATTGCTAATTACATATACAAAATCTAAGTATGGGTGGAGAGAAAAGACATCCTAATGCAAAAGTAACTAATCCGTCAAAGAGAAAACATTTGAGAGTATCCACAGTTACAGGTTTGAAAGTATCATTTTTGTTGTTAGTATCCATACAATTTCCCAATTTTTTTTCCCTCTTTTGTCATTTAAAAAATATTCAACAATAAAATGACTAGAAATGTGTAAGGAGGAATTACCAGAATGGTGCAGTCTATCTGACTAATGACCAAATGAATCTATAGGAAACCGACAGTAGGAAATTAATACAGAGATTAGTAATACCATGAATGTTACTGAAAACAGTGTTGAAAGATGTTCAATAGTTCTGTGTGATATTAGAAATGGCAGCTAGCACCTACACACTTTATATTTTTACTATTAACATTTATTGGAATCTATAATTGACCATTCTATTGATTATTTTCCTTTTTCTTATTTTTTTCCTTTGTAATTATATTATATTGGGGATATAAAGTGTCTCCATATAGAATTGTGAACATATCAGCTGTGGAGGAATCTGGTATAAGAAAGAGGCAGAGTCTTGGAAAATATGTGATTGGAAGTTTGAAGCAGAATTTAACTGGCTGCTTCAGTACTGTCACTCCAATGCAATTGAATAAAACAACTTCTATAATTAATGAGACAAACACTGATTTAGGACATCAGGGTATATCTATTTCTACAGGTAAATTAATGATGATCACTACTGATTTAAATTTTCTACAGGTTATTTATTGGATGTTGCATTCAAATGTGGGGGTCTGGAAAACACATAATTGGAGGTTCAAACCATAATTTAACAAGTTGCTTCAGTACTGTAACTCTAATGCAATCGAATCAAAGATCTTCTACAAATAATGAGACAAACAAAGTTCTAGCACTGTTGGATGTATCTAATTCTGCAGGTAAAATAGGACAAACACTTTATGATATTTTTTTCCTCCTTTATTTCTCTTGTCTCTGAGGTTATTTACTGAATGCTGTTGTTTCAAAATTAATATATTAGGTAAAATCTAGATTGATATTTGAACTTTACAGATTTTCCCTTTATAAAATTTTTATTTTAATTTCATGTGAACTTATTTATGCAGCTTCAAGTAATAGAGAAACAGTTTCAAATGTTCAGTCTCAAATATTTTCAAGCCAATTACACAATTCAACATATGGTAACAACAATCAACAATCTTCATTGCATTTCAAATAATCAAAATCCAAAGCTGAATGCAGATCCCAAATGTTTTTTTCAGCAAGTGATGTTTTCACCATGTTTTTTGACATTCTAGCTATGTTGACATAATGCTCTACTGTATGATTTTGTGAACACATATATTTGTTATTAAAATGGATATTAAATTGACTTACCAAAGTAGCAATTTTCCTCCAATCTTAACTTGTAAGTGCTGCATAACTATATAGCCTAAAATAAGAGCATGTCCTTTACCTGATCATCATAAAAGAATGATTATAGATAAATCTTTTCTGCATAAATAACATAAAAATTCGTACAAGTACTAAAAAGAACAAAATTGAACTCAGAAACAAAATTTAGGTTGAGATCTTTTGAAGTGTTTAACTTTTTGCTATTTTAAGAAGTAAGTATTAGCATATTATTCAATTCTGTTATTTATGTATGAACAATTTACTAAAACTATTCCTGCACATAATTTTTTTTTTTTTTAAGTTCTTCCTCCACATATTCATATATCATATACTATGACTTTAATCTACATGAATGCTATGCAACATGATTTTGAGAACAAATATATTTGTTATTATATGGATATAAAATTGTTACCAAAGTAGCAATTTTCCTCCAATCTTAATTTGCAAGTGCTATTGATAAGTGTAATTTATATGCAATATACTCCTCTTATCATATTCAATTTTATATGTGATTGAGTAGATTTTCTACTTAATTTGTGTGAATATAGTTCATATAGGTCAAAAGCTCAAACTGGGGCGATGTTAAGTCAAAAGAATGATTTTTCAACCAAATTGGAGTTTTACATCTAAGATATGACATCAATGGGTTATTGCTCATGAGTTTTAGCATAAGAAAATCAATGTTAACAAATTCGAGAACTAGATGGCACTTTGGAGAACTTGAAAGAGACTATTTATGCCATATTTGAAGAGTGCGAGGACCTCTGTGAATAGTTTGAGAAGTTTTAGACTTGTTTACTTGAAGAAAATGCTAAAAAGGACCGTTACTACAAGAAAAAGTCAAATCAAGTACTGAACTGTATGTTTTGAAAGTTGCTCACAGTTAACCGCGGCAAGCAAACCACAGCCTAGCCGCGGGCTGGGTAATTTTCTATTGACCACGGGTTGGCTGTGACAAGCATACTGCGTTAATCCTAGGCCCGTAGCGGAAAATGCCTTTGACACATTTTACTTTTTGATACAATTGGGGGTTCTAAGGCATATACGTCTGTAAATGGACAAGAAAAAAACATAAGAGAGGAAGGAGGAGTCGTGAGAAAGAGGAGAAAAACGCAAGGATGATTGGAGATAAGCTTGAAGAAATTGAAGTTCTAGCATCTTTTTATTTCTTTATTTATGAATTCATCTTTTCTTTTTGTTTTGTCTAATAATATCATGTTAGGCTAAACTCTTGAATTAGAGTTCATGAGGAAACCCCGTATTTCATGATTAATTTATAGTGTTCCTTCTTGCTATTGTTCTAGTTTGTTGGGTTGATTATTCATTATGCGCTTATTCTAATTTGATGTTTGACCACTATTAAATTGAGCTTTGTGATTTATGTTGTTTTCAAAAGATTCTTTATGAGTTAGGACATAGTAGTGAACAACATAGGGCCCTATAATAGCTAAAGATACTATTATGCTCTATGAAATCATTGGATAATAATCAAAGTGAATGAATGCATGCATTATGTTCAAAGATTAATTAGAGATAATTGGTATTGCATATAGGTATATATTTGGATGACCATGGAGAAAGGCTTCTAAATAAATTAAGATTATTGATTTTCAACCCTAGGCTAGAACAATTGAGGACGAGTACTAAGGATTGATTGTAGAAACAGTGGTGGATTCTATGATCCTAGTGCCTTAGTAATCTGAACTCATTTAATTCTTACAAATACTTGCCTTTAATTATCTTGTATAATTTTAACTTGTTTGTTTGATTTGCAACTCAAAACTTAATTGTGTTTTCCTAGTTTAATTTGTGTTGTTTGTCAAAAGTGTTTAGCTAAAGTGAATTTTAATTACTGACCCTTGTGGCTGCAACACTCAATTCATTTAGTACTAGATTTTTCACCCATATGATGCACGGGTAGAGATCAAGTGAAAAAGTTATATATCAAAAGTAATTTAATAAAATTTAGATACTTGATGTCATAAAAGAATATAAAAACTATGACATTTATTAATGTAATTTGTATTGTCAAAGGAAGTCTTGGATCATATGGTATCAGAATATGTCTTACTAATTTGTGTCAACGCCACTATATATATTGTTAGTTTAGATTAATTGAAAATTATAGTTGCAATTATTTCTTAACATTTCCCGCTATAAATATTAATAATTACAACTGTTTTTCTTTAAAGAGATAAAAATTTTACACACTACAATTTATTTATTTAGTAATTATCGGCAAAAAACAAAGCATGATTTTTGTAGGAATTTTTGAATCTCGAGAAGATAAACTTGAAGATAGTAATACAAAATAATATTTTTCTTCTCAATTGGGCTAATCAATATTAGAAGAAGTTAATTAATATTCAAATAAAAAAGAAAGAAAAATATTCACATTCATGTTTACTCAGGAATCCAACTAGATCAAGGAATGCATTTTGTCAATTTTACTTTTCATATGAAATTATAACATTAACTAAATGGATTGTTTATTTGTTCTATAAATCTAATTACATAGGTTTATATATCTAAAGATGCTGCAAACAAAATGACTTAAAAAATTGTAAAAAACTAAATTATTAATGAGGGTAATAGCTTGTGCAATTTATTTCTGTACAAAATAAAGAAAATTTTTATTTTCGATTCTTATAGCTTTTTGCTATAAAAAATTAAAATAGATTAATTAAGATTTCTCTAGTGCAAGTAGGGGGGAGAAGATAGGAGGGGAGAAACATTTATAACTGTTAAGAATGAAAGGGTTATTTGTGCCATTTTATTTTTGACCATTTTAGTATATTTGAAAAATTAGTGGCATTAATAAAAAAAAGTAGTGTAACTATAATTAGCCTTCAAGTATATATGTGGCTAATAATAATATTTTCTTCAAGTAAAAACACACAAGGATAATAATATATAAATGAAAATTATTAACAAGTAAAAGAGTTAGTATAATGGTAGAATGTGTTACTTTTAACATGTAGGTTTTGAGTTCAATCCTTCACAATTACATTTGTAATAATTTTTTGATTAAAAGTGACAGTCAGTGTGGCGTGGCATTATAAGCAATTGTGCCAAATAGAGCTTTAGGCAAGAAAGATTTTCTAATATTGTGCAAATAGAGCTTTAGGCAGGAAAAATTTTCTAATTACACCAAATGAAATTGTAATTTTGCCAGACAAACTGTCCTTATATATATAGATATTACTTGTTTCGACCTCATACACTTGTGGGATAAATTTGATAGCAACTGTATAACTGTATAGCCTAAAATAACAGCATGTCCTTTACCTGATCATTATAGAAAAACAATTATAGATAAATTTTTTCTGCATAAATAACAAAATATTCGTACATCTACTAAAATGAATAAGATTGAAGTCAGGAACAAAATTTAGGTCAACATCCTTTTTAGTAATTAATTTTCTACAATTTTAAGAAGTATGCATCAGAATACTACTTCAACAAAGCGGCACTGAAATTACAATTTTGATGTCTATTTGTGTTGACTTTTCATGTTTTTCTATCAATTAGAACATTTTTTTACAAAATCTAATTTTGCAGATCTATTTTCTTATCGTTTTTAACCTTTAGATCTAAATGGGATTAACGAAATTTTTTTGTAAGACACATAAACAAGACATCTAAAATGCTTAATTAGGTTGGCTAAGTGAGGATCATCCTTGAACATTGTAAGTTTTTTCATGAAAATGGAACAGAACTAAACCAATTTGTTGATACCTATCTGTTTAACACCTGTTCTGACGTGAACCCCACTGGTATATTGACCATCGATTTCCACGCTCGAATGGAACTCATCCAAGAAAGCTAAATCCGGTGAAAATATGGATAATTTATCTTGAACTCAAGAATCCAACCCAAAGTAAATTAGATTATATCAAACTCTAACCCCCAATGAGATGTAGAATCAAACCCCCAAGATATAGGATAAAAGACACGAGGAATTTCACCCTTAAAGTTGGTTGTGATGTCCTAAAATGCTAGAACAAACAAAAAGAAACAAAGGAGAAATTAATCCTCAAAGGAAATTTTCATTCATAAAGAATACATCATCCAAAGTCTTTTTTTACAAGACATAAATGAGCTATATTTATACTAGGAGTTGTCTTGAAGCCAAAATAATTGACAAAGAAATGAGAAAAGAAAAGAAAAAGGATTCAAAATTTAAATTTTGAAGGCTGCCACCCAGCTGAAACAGAATAGTGTGGCCGCACTGTGGAAAGAGGGAGGCCGCAGCCAACGTTCTGCCCAAACTGGTGCTCACCGTGCGGCCGCATGGGTCATGGAGTGGGGCCGCATGGCTTCCAAATGCCATTTTCAAGGTTTTTGCTCAGTAGGTCTCTAAACTTCTGATTTTGTTCCAAATCGACCCGAAACTTAATTTTTTTGGTCCGTTTGATCCTCAACCTCAATTCTTGCTTCCTTGAATCTTTTCCCATCTAAAAAATCAACTTTGACTCATCTTCAATGAGCTCAAGTTATGAACTCTCGAATTCAACATTGACAATTTAGTCCCAAAAGTTTCGGTCGAGCCCTTCAAACTTCAATTTTGACAAAACGGTCTTCAAAGTCTCCAAAATGCCTCCTTTGGCCATATATTCAAAATATTCATTAAATTCATCATGTCCTAGCTCTGTCTCAAATTTTGGGCGGATCGATATCACATCATGTTCTGAGCAAGCTCGCTTGATTCCAATCACCATCAACCACATAGTACTCAATTTATTTATCAATCAGGAGCCATCTTCCTCATTGATTACATCTTCAGTCTTGGAAGTGTAAAGCTTGTGGGAGTGTAGTCAAAGGCGATGTGGATAGGGCATGTAGTTGGCCCTATAAGTTTCTTATTTGACATTTGTTAATTTTATTATTATTTTTTTGGACTAATCACTAAAAGAAATTAATGCTAATCTGACAAAAAAATAGCGTACAAATTAAGTTTTGCAGATAAAAATATTTTTTCCCTACAAAAATGCATTTCTTAGGGACCTATGCTATCCTACAAAATTTTTGCACACAAAATAAATGTTATAGGAAAAAATATTTTCTCCACACAAAAATTATACGTCGCAGGGTTTTATGCTATTTCTACGAACTTTCTACATATAGAATGTGATTCATGGGAAAAAATTTCTTTTCTCAACGAAAAAGACGTTTGTAGTGATTTTAATCTTTCCTAAAGAATTGTTTCCGCCTAAAAAGAGAAATATGTGTAGTTTTCATTTCTTCACTAAATTTAATCACATTTTGCTCAAAATTTCAAATAGAGCAATTCTAGGGAGACATGAAAAAGAGACATTAATGAGTGACATTCTTATGTGGTACATATTTATTGGGTGATGATTACATGGCTACTTTTTTATCATCCAATACAAGTGTGCCACATAAGAATGTCACCCATTAATGTCCCCTTTTTCATGTCCCCCTAGAATTTTTATTTCAAATAGCAAGAGACTTGTGTCATGAACATTTACATTTTCAAAATAAGAAAATTTAAAAAAAAAATTACATTTAATAGTTAAGGAAAAATTATTCTTTTCTTTAATATTTATACTATGTATATTTAAATATAAAAGATAAATTTTTTGGGAAAAAAATAAAATATAATTAAAATTTCAAAAGATAAAATAATACTTACAAGGAGAAAAATATCTGAGGGCCAAAAATTCCTCCCCCAGATTTTCCCCATAAACAATGTCCCTATTATAGCCCAAGAAACATTCACAAGTTAGAATCCAAATTTTCCCGGTGATTCTCCTACCGTTCTCACGTATACTTCCAATTATCTTCACATGTACACCGCCCACCGCTGTCAATTCCTCTTCTCAGTGATTTCAGACAAGTCTGAAGCTCCAACTGCCGTTGTATCCTCTTTAATTGACCTCAGAATTCATCCAGTAATTATACGCAACTCGCGAGTTCATTCTAGTGACTAATTGGGTTTTCAAACTACTGTTTATTCTCATTATTAATCCTCCTAACTAATTACATTTTGAAATTGCTGAAAATTGCATTTGTGGCCTTGTGATTAGAGGTAATATTCAATTTCCTTTTGCTCATATATTCATTGTTCTTGAGCTTCAATAACTTCGTTGAATATGTTTCAATATGTATTTGATTTCCATTCTTCAAATTCGCTACTTCAATTTCTAGTTGTTGTTTCCGCAATTGTCATATACCTCCTAGAGAGCTCCTACATGAATTATGTAATGCAATTTCTTTGATATGGCTTCTTTGATATTAAATTTTGCGGAGAGAGGAATCTTTGGAGCATAATTATGATGAA
>CAVNYN010219378.1:0-23817 GCA_963692815.1 Nyctanthes arbor-tristis
TCAAACTCAGTGTTTGGCAGATTTCTCCATGAACTGTAATCACTTGCTTCAGATAAAATTGTGAAGTTCAGGTCCCTCCCTGTAAGTTCAGTCCATCTTTTTCGGTCTTCTTCGTCGAGGCTCATGAGATTAGGTGATGGAACCAACTCGATTCCATGAACACACTGAGGGTTCGAAAGCCCCCTATAATGCTTACGTTGCATCTTATGAGATCGAACAAATCCTTTATCAGCACTAAACGGAAAGGGACGCTCTCCCTGACGTGAATGCCCATTCATGTAACTCCGGAGCTGCATCTTACCCAGAGCATTCTCAGGCCTTTCCTTAAAAACCCACATGTACATATTTTCCAGATCGGAAGAGCACACGATAAAAACATCAAGCTGAAGGTCTGATTTATCAAACCCTGAAACTCCATTACTGTCTCGAACTATCTTTGCCTTCGTTTTCTCATTCAATACAGGCTTAAAGTAAAAGCTAAAAAAGAACCAGGCCCCCCAGACGCTATCAACCCTTTTTGTAAATTTCCTCCCAGCCTTGGGAACACTGAGAGAAATTTCCAGTCTCATACATCTGGGAACCTAGTCCAACATCAAGAATATCACAATGTTCAAGGTTCCAAGGCTGCGGAGGGGGGCTTCGCTCGGCTGAAAGAGGTAAATTGATATCAGGCGGACAGGTTAAAACAACTTGGCGATTCATTTCGAGGTCTAGTTCTTCATGTGATGAAGAGGCACTTGAATCCATGGATAAGAGAGTTGAGGGGTGATGATTCTCCATTGACAAAGTTGTCAGCAGAGTATCTTCCATCTCAAGATTATCCCTTTTTATCAGATCAGTCTCCCAAGGTATTTCTATTACTTCACCAAAAAATCATTAAGAAGAAAAAACCAATCTTTATAAATACCTCCCTCATGCCAATCCCACCTACAAGACCTTCATCAGAACCTTAATTTATTCATCCCAGATTTGAGTTTCAACAACAATCTTAAACTAAATTCCACAAACCCGAGGTCAAAGTAAAATGAATCCCCAAAACCAATTTCTTTTTCCTCTAAATTACTAAAATTGAAAACGGCCAGAGAAGTATCAAGAAAACGAAGAGCAAGAAATACCCAGAAAGTGGAATGTCAAAATAGGTAAAGCTTTGACTATAATAAGGGAAATAATAACAAGCTAGATAAAGACTATGTCTAACCCTAACCCAAGAATCTCCTTGAACCCTCCAAAGACAGGTGGGAGAGAGTTAATCAGATCCATCAAATCCACATTCTTGAATGAAAATTCTTATCTGTGGAAGGAAAACTCAATCTTTCTGTATCTTCATGAATATTACCAGTCTATGAAACCAAGGCCCAAGAAAAGGACCAAATCTGAGGGGATCTTGGAAGCATACCTTTTGGGATAAGCTTCCACAACCAAGAACCCACAAAGACTTGCACACTCAGAAGAACTAACAGTCCTCATTTAACTACCAGCCCTTCAATTTCTTGTGAAAAAATACATAAACATTGACATACCACATGCTAATTGCCGTGCACAGAGATAGATTGAAAACAGAGAAAACGAGAAAGAAAAACAACTGTTTGGGCTTGCTTTTTGTTGGTGTTGTGGGTGGTGGGTTGTGGCGCTTTCGCGACTATGGGTGCAACCTAAAGGAGAGGTTAAAGCCTGCACTCAATGACCCTTCTGGGCCTGGGGCGCTTGACGAGGCCGTTTGGATATTTTGGTAAGGGTTGTGGGTGAACTTATCGATGGTGTCTCAATTGTATTGGTTCTTCATTTTCACATTGTTCACTTTTACCAATCCTTGTACATATCCTACTATATAAAAGAGCCACCAACACTTACTGTTTTCTGAAACAGTGTTGTACCTATTTTACCCTTGGTTCATTTCATCAATTTCCTATTTTATCCTTATATCCAGATCCTTCTTTCTTTTTTCTGCTCCTTCGTTCATCGGTACTGTGAGATCTGAACTATTGCACTATCTCCCCACTGAAAATTTTCCATACTTTCTCTCGAGCTCTCCCTTCCGATAATCATAGGTCAGTTTCTTTGTTCTCTTTTCCTTCAATTTCGGTTTTTTTCACCTTTTTCTACTGGATTTCACCATTCGACGCTTGGTTTTTGCATTTACGATTTCTTCTGGTTTCATATCATATCCGAAGTGAAGGCGCCGGCGGTCCCCACGTTGGTAAATCTTATCTAAGAAGAATTTGGAGGTTATTGTTCTGAATCTCCCTTTTTTTGTACTGCTTTTTAGTTTTTGATTCCTTACTTTTCTGAAAATCAGACAAAATTTTTAACTATCCCTTCTGGACAAAATCCAAGTCTCCAATACTAAGAAATCCCTCTTCTACGTCAATCTCTCCAAGGTCTCTCTCATTTTTTTTCTCTTTTTCTTTTTGAACTTTAGGTATAATAAATGGTGAATGTGTTTTGCAGATTGCACTTTTATGTCAATTCATGTGTTTTTTTTTTTATGAGCGAAGGGTTAGGGCTTCTGGGTTTTGCTCAAGATTGAACTTTTATTTACTTTTTCTGGTTCTTAAGCTGAGTTGCTGAGGGGAAAAAGGCAGAAATTTATGGGTGTTTGATATTTCTAGAAGCTTTTTCTCATTTTTCTTCTTGGCAATGCATGCCCGGTTGCCTAGATAGCCACAAACACAGAGGGCTAGATACTGGAGTGTTCAACGGTTTACCAAAAGCTTAAGTTTTATTTACTTTTTCATTTTCTTTTCAACGAGTTTTACTGGGAAAAATATTTCATTTTTAATTACTTGTCTTTTATATATTCATTTTTTGGTTCTTTGGAGTCCCTTGGGAACGGTTCTCTGTAAAGTGCAGAACGACGTGGAGAACATATGGGTTAATGATTTTATGTTTGTCCTTTTCTCATGTAATCTGCTTTTATGCAAATACATCTTTACTTGTTTATCTGAAAGATATTTATTGTTAAGGATTTGATTGGAGCATGAACTTTGTATGGTTCCATTTCTTTTTCAAGATTGGCTTAGGAAAGTGTTACAACGAACAAGATATCGTGATCGTATACTTCTTTTGTCTAGGTCAATTTTGTGCAAGTTAAAATTATCTTGTCAATTCAGCTTTTGTCATCTATTGCCTTGCATTAGTTTCTCATATATCTTCTACCATTGAATCATTGAGGCTTGATAATAAAAGCATGCTACTAGAATTTGATAACTTGTGGATAAAATGAACATAAATAAAGTTGTGGGATTACTATCTTAACGTGCATGGTTGTTGGGATAATGGTGGAGAGTAGGAATCCAAATTAAAGTTGGCCTGATAGTTGGCATTCAACCATTCACACACTTTGTCGTTTGAAATGTATTTTGTTCCCATGTTATCTCCTTCAATACTTCTCTCCCTCAATAGCTAGAGTGCATTTCAAACCTTCTACTGAGTTTTCTTGACTTTTTTTTATTTATTTTTTGTAGACCAAAATTTCTATTTGTGTACTTTGATTTGTGAGTGGTTTTATAATTTTCACTTTGTAAAGATAATAATCACTAGCTTTGAATTTGGCACTGAATGCAAAGATGTCTGTATAACCCCAAGTATTGTTACTGAATTTAGCATCATTGAAGAACTGAAATTCAGCATTTCTTTTGTGATATGATATATGATGCATGTAGAATTGAGGCTCAAATCTAGAAAATAGCATTTGAGCATCAATTCTACCATACTGCTAGAAACTTAAAAATTATTGGAGGAAGTGTTTTTGGCATTTTATGAATTAGCTTACTTTTGAAAGTCTTTAAGCGTCACAGAATTTCTTTTGTAATGAGTTTTACTTGATGAATATCATAAGCTTTTGGTTTGTTCTAATGAATTATTAGTATCCATGGTATGTAATGAAGATTGATAAAATCTCTTAAGTGTAAAATACTTGTATCATCCCTTCTTTTAGACTCCTCTTTGGTAACTTTATTGTTTCAAACTATATAGCTATTTATATTTTTCTTGCTGGCTGCAGGTAACCAAAAACAATTTTGGCATGCCTTTAAAGCTCCCCTCTTGATTCAGATACCTTTCAATTTTATTACTTAGTTCCAAAGAAATGTCTTTACAAATTAAACGAAAAATAAACGGATTCGACCATTGATTTTAGAACGAAAACTCCGCGACATGTGCAACACACGTGCCGCTCCTAGTATTTATTAATTTATACAATACCCCTAAATTTACCCAACCTGAAATAATTTTGTTATGGGTCATTATATTGTCACCATAATTTTTATTAATGACAAAACATTCTAATTTCAACAACTGTCCCTTTTTTTGGCTCATTTTAACAACTATGCCCCAAGTTATTTTTGTTGCAACCTTATATTTAGCTGTCAATTAAATAATGCATATTTTTGTCTAATAACTTTTTTTTTATCTACATAGTCTATTAGCATGGGAAAAAAATATTTTTCTGAGATTTCGCGATTAATTTTTATCTTTCTTTATTAAAAATATGATGGGCAAATAAGTCTTTTATTCATTTTGAAGAAATTTTGACTATGACATATTGATACTATAGACAAATTGTGTTAATTAATTAAATTTATTTAGAATGAAAATAAGGTAAAAAAAGAAGTTTGACATAAATGTAAAGAGGAATTAAAACTAAGGATCATCATTGTAATTAAATGTGGTGCATTTAACAAAAATGTAGTGGTAATATGATTATCTTTTTATTATTTAGAAAAAGACTGGGTCAGAAACAGTTAAGAAAATACACCAAAGTATGTACAAATTAATAATTAGGGAATTATATTGACAATTATTATTATTATTTTGTTAAATTCACCGCATTTTAATTGTAATCATGGTCCTTAATTTTTATTAATTTTTACAATTATGTGCAACTTTTTTTTGGGGGGCATTATATCTTATTCTAAGTTTATATTAATTAACACATTTTATTTTCCGACTGTCATTAAAGATAAAATGTGTTAATCTTTAATGACAGTCAAAAAAAATTTTTAGAAGTGAATAAAGAGACTTATGTCCGCCTCATCATATCTTAAAATAAGTAAGATAAAAATTAATCACAAAATCTCAATACTATATTTATTTTTCGCCATTTTAACAGAATACTTTTGTGCGATTTTAGACTAGCAAGCCACCATTTTTGAAATTATTTGTAACTTGAGTGGCCAATCTTGAGACTTTAATTTTAATATTGATCCGTTGCTGTATGTAACTTATATAGTGAAAAGTCAGGGATCATTGATGAAACTAACCCAAAATTCAATTAGGCAAATACTGAGAGCTCGACCAGGGACATATATATATATATTTTTTATTTATGAATAATGTTAAGTAGTAGTGCTGAGCGCCGGTCCATGTATGAAGCAGCATACCTTGCCGCATACCTTGCATAAACACTACTGTCGGTTTTTGTTTATCTATTTGGTCCAATATGAAAAAGATTGGCTCTAGATCTTTTCACAACTTTATAATCACTACTGTGATTTTTCGAAAATGATCTCTTACCAGATGATCTCTGGCCATACGCATACGTGAGGGGAGATCATTGAGAAAACCTACACTCAGTGGGCTCCTTATATGTGTTGGCCCATACAGTTGTCCCAATAATCCCTGCCACTTGTGCGTATGACGGGATAATCTCACTATACATCTAGTAGGAGATCGGAACTGATATTTCTCATTGAATTTGTTACCATCAAACTATGTGTGTGGTCTCCAACTACAGGTTCCTGTGGCTCCAAAATAGCAGTCAAGGCTCAATTAGTTCTTGTTGTATGTAACATTTGTATTGTGTTATATATGAGTTAATTATCTGAAATGTCACTGTACTTTTAAAAAGTTATCTCAAATGTCATTGTATTTTAAAACTTATCTGAAATGCAACCGTAATTCTAAAAAGTTACCTCAAATACCATTGTACTTTAAAACTCACCCGATATACCACTGAATTTGTGAAAGTGTTATTCCGTTTGCCACCTCCTTTAAAAAATGTAACCGACTTGCTAACAGAATTTACCATGTAGCATCTTGACTATTATTTTTTTAACCGGGTGTTAACTAAGTGGCAAATAAGATAATATTTTCACAAGTTTAGTGGTATATGAGGAAAGTTTTATAAAACTTTATAAAGTTTGTGTCATTGTACTTTATAAAACTTTCCTTATATGCCACTAAACTCGTGAGAGTATTATCTCATTTGCCACTCTGTAAATACCCAGTTAAAAAATAACGGTAAAGATGCCACGTGATAAATTATGTTAGTCATGTCATCAATTCCGTTATATTTTTAATGGGGGTGGCAAATGGGATAACACTTTCACAAGTTCAGTGGCATATCAGGTGAGTTTTAAAGTACAATGGCATTTGAGATAACTTTTTAAAAGTACAGTAGTATTTCAGATAAATTTTAAAGTATAATGACATTTGAAATAACTTTTTGAAAGTACAGTGACATTTCAAGTAATTAGCTCGCTATATACCTTCTAAGAAACAATTCCATTAAGATAATTGTTCTACACGTGAAGACATTCATCTTTTCATATACAAACTTCCAATGAAAGAAGACAAGGCAGAAGACCTTGACTTACATGCATATAGTGCCCACGATCATGGGAGACTCCAAATTACCCCAATCTTCGTCGGATTCATCGGGCTCATGGCTGGTGCTTTGCTTGTCGCAATTCTTCACTGCCTAATAGCGATTTGCTATGGTATGGGGCGACGAACAGAAGTAGTTTCCATGAATAATCAAACGCGAGGTATTCCTCGTATTAGACAAGGTGGGACGTAGAGAAATTCATCAGTTGAACTTGTTGTTACCTCAAAATACTCTAAAGAATGTAAAACTTCAGCGGAAGAAGTTTGTGCCGTTTGTCTAAGTGAGTTCAAGGAAGGCGATGAGGTTAGAGTATTGTCTAAATGCATGCACATATTTCATGTAATTTGCATCAATGAATGGCTAGAGAATCACCGAAATTGCCCCCTCTGTCGAGCCGATACTACGTGGCATTCTACGAGTTTGTTGCCGGAATCCGGTGGCGTTCCACCGCGGGAGCTGTATAGGGTCCCGGATTTTGGTGGCTAGCTAAGTGTTAGGTGTTGACATAATTTGAAATATGTGACTTGGGGTACAAGCTGTTCCCCATGTTTGGTTGAGTTTTTGTGACTTAGCTTAGAAGTGAGTTTGTGTAAATTCCATCAAGCATCTAGCATTGTGAAGCAAAATTATTTAATTTGAATATGAAGATTATTAAATTGGCGATTTTTTCTTCATTAAAATATATAAACAATTCCATTACATCTACACAAATTCTTATAAAAATTATTTTACATGCACACGGCACACATAGGAATCTGTTCTTTCACAAATCAAGTACCCTGATTTTGTCAACTTGTTTTACAAACACATTTTTATTTAAAAAAAAAAGTGTGCTCAAGTAGATTTTTCATTGCTAAACAAAAAAAAAAAAAGGAGAAGGTAGATTTTTTCATATATAAGATCAACCTAACGTAATCTTCATTTTTTTGGTTCAGTACCGCTGGTCCATATATTGGGTTCATTACTTTGAATTGGGCTCAAAGTTTAGTCTTTTTATTCTATTGGGCCGATAAAGAGGTTTTTGGTGAAATTTTTCACAAATAGACTGAAATTTGAAACTATATTTACACTTTGTGACACTAGTTACATAAAGTGTTTTATACGTTGTTATGATTTTTTTTTTTAATTGAATCAAATATCACCATAAGCAAAATAGAAAAGATTAATGAAATACTGATGAATTGGTATATATTACGTACGTAGGTAAGTATACAATTATCTTGTTTTACAACCGTGGATCACATTGTTATAATTCTCATCAATAACTATTTGCCTGTACAGTGCAATTATACATTGCAAAACACACTATATGGTGGCACTGAACAATTTTAATTTTTTTTTTTTTAAATTCTCGCAAGAAGTTTTGGTTAGTGAATACATTTGGCTTAAAGAGGGGGTAAAAACAGTTGTATAAATGAGAAATTTATTGATAACTTCAAAATTTTGCTAGATAAATGGGGTGTGTTCGAGAGCTAAAAATGTAGAAATTAGATTTTTTTTAATGGAAATATATATATAAGACCAATCCAAATAAAAACTCACTAGGAATAAAATTTGTTAAGTGGTAACTTCCAAGGAAACTAAGATTCAGTAAATCCTTTGAAAATCTCAAACCTCGGAGCTTTTACACAATATATCAACCTCACAAATTAATTGGATTCACATTCTATAAAATTTTATTTTAATATTATTAATAATTAATAGCTCACATGAGTAGAAAGTACACAGTAGCAACAAGAATCAGCAACTTGAGCTAATTAGAGTGAACTTGTCTTACATGGACATTGCAATCTTCGGAAGATGAGCTCTAATTTTATTTTATTTTATTTTATTTTATTTTATTTTTTGCCCACCAAAATTTCATTGTTATTAATTCAAAATATCAGATGACATAACGTTTACAATAAAAGATGGAGGTGATGACACCCAACACTGATTCAAACTACAATCAATAGCTCGTCTAGCTAATAAGTGAGCAACCATATATCTACTAAAAACCAGGCTTTCACTGACGGAAAAATCTATCACTAAATGTGGAATTTCTGTCAGATAATGACCTTTTCCGACAGAAAATTGGCCGTCGGAATTTCCGTCAGTGAAGCCCTACTTGGTAATACTTACTGAGGAAAGGAAGGGAGGTAAAAGTAGCAGCGACAGCGACAAGATAAGAGCAGTGGCAAAAAGAATTTTCGTATACTCTTCCTTATAGTAAACACCTTAATTGTTCTAAAAAAGTCGAGGTATTTCGAAGTGTTTGTTAACACGGACAAAGTCAAGGAAAACCTCTGAAATTATTTCTATATTGAACCTTGGACATATAAGAGTTCCGAATCAAATCTCTTTAGAAAGAAGATCTTTTGTCTCATCGTAGCCTACTCCAGTCCCCTTACAGTTCATCCGACCTGATATGAGAATCTATCTCATATTGATGACGGAAAATTGGAATCTGTCGGAAATTTTCGACGGATAAAAATCCTTCGGAAAGTTTTCCGACAGCAGAAACCATCGCGAATTTCTGACGGAAATAAACGTCTGCTGAAAATTTCTGACGGATTTCGATTCATCAGAAATTTCCGATGAACATCAAAAAAATAATAAATGAAAACAATTTTATCCAACCCGACCCGTGAACCGCGGCCAGCGGCTTTGACCCACTAACCCGCGTGGGTCATTCCTTTCAATTTGCAATGGCGAAGACTCAAACCTTAGTCCTGGGGGTTGGGAGTAAGTTCCCTTGACAAAAAAATATATATAAAGTAACTTATAGTCTTTTTGTTATTTTGAAAATGATGAATTTTCTCTTTTAAGCATTGGACTTATATATTTATTTATTATTTCATTAAAATTTATCATATTTAATATGTCATTTATGCTCTAATTTTATTTGAATGTGTCATTAATATAATGTCTTCCCCCTAGTTTTCTATATTATATGTACATTGTTAATTAAAACTAAAAATAATAAAAGAGGGTTTACTAAAATTTATTAGATTCTATTAGCGAGAATATGATTTAAGCATTAACTACAAAATAATAACCGATGAAAGATTAAAGTTTTTTTTTATTTTATATTTTTTTTCATTAGGTAAAATCATATTAGCATTAAAATTTATTTCATATTATATATATATATTTAAAAATGAATTTCCGAACATTATAAGAGCGCATGGAATCAACCTGTTCATAAGACAAGTGTACGGGTTATATATGCGAATGGAGTAGAAGGAAATGATTATATATGTTTGTTGTTGATTTTTTTTGCTATTTTTTTTTTAACTTTAGTTTGTACTTTTAATTAAGGATACAAAAACATAAATTATTTTCTATTTCATATCTAATGGTTGTTGATTGTTAATAACACTTTTAATTTTTTGTAACGTTTTAAATTTAGAACAAAATTTTACTTGCTATATTATCATTTAACTTATCCTTTAGTTTGCAAAAAAAAAAAAAAAATTAACATATTTCCTATATATTTTTCACAGTTTAAAAGTTAATGTATATTTATTATAAAACATTGTCAATATTAAAATATATTAGTAAAGTAATTGGATGAATTGTTATTGTAATTAAAAATTAAATCTTATCTCAAACTTATTGAAAAAAGTTTTAATTAACCATATTTAATATAATAAAGAAAGAAAACTTTCAAGATTTTGTAAAGAAGAATTAAAATATATTTTTAAGTATATTTTCCACGGAAATGGATACTTTTCGTCCGAAATTTCCGACGGAACTTCAAGTCGGTTGGAAATTCCGTAAGAAATTTCTGACAGTTTATCATTTCCGTAGGAAATTTCCAACAGCCAAGTGGAGGTCGTCGGAAAATTCCGTCGGAAAAATTCCGTCAGTAATACCCTATTTTCTAGTAGTGATATCTGCCTTCCTTTAATTGGTGCTAGCTAAATAATTGGTTCTTCTACCATATTTTTTTTATCTTTATAGTGGACTGGAGTTTTAAGAATACTATTCAAAAACTTCACGTCTCATGTGGCATATATATGAATACTTATATCACATGGATTTGAGATGCACGTATCGATGCAAGCCACACATTCAGGAGGTTTTTGAACTTTTTGCTTATAGGAATTTAGATTTGAATTTGTAATAGCAATTCTAGGGAGATATATGAAAAATGATATGAATAAGTCACATTCTCACTAGCTACAATTTCATTTCGTGATGATCATGGGAGTATTCATCATTTAATAAATGTGTACTACATTTATAATAAATTATTTATATCCCGTTTTCATCTCTCCAAATTAATTATATTTGATTAGTAAAATAACTGTATATTAATTATAATAATAATAATTAATAATTATCTTTTAATAGTTATAGCCTGCAAAATGAAAAATGTGATAATAATATAATTATTATCCTTTTGCAAGTCTCAATGATAGTGGCCGTTTCTGAAAGTATACCCCGTTTTTTTCTAAAGCAATTTTTTTTTTCAAACTTTCTAACGCAATTTTTGCATTGCCTCTAACAAGTTACTATCATCATATAATTCTTATTATTATTATTATTATTATTATTATTATTAGTATTATTATATAATATAGCATCTAATAAGGCTCTCTCTATATGACTCATAGGGGGGAAAATAAATTTATCGGTCAGTACTTTACTAAAGTCTCGACTTTTTTTTTTCTTCAATTAAACTGATCACATAACATTAAGAAAAAAAATTATCTATTGTTAATAATTTACTTAATTCTTAACTTTTATCTTCTTCAGTTGAACTGAACATAACACAACCTCATCAAACAACCTCATCAAACCACGCATAGCCGTTTTCCATAAGAGAAAAAGCGGTATTCTGATTAATAATTGTATGAATATACGGTATGGGTATATACTGCATTATTATTATTATTATCTACAAACAGCAATAGTTGCATGCCATGCAAAGAAAAAAGATAGAGAGAAATGGAAGAAATCAGTGGGAGGTGGGGGAAGGAACAAACCGGAGGGGGAAAAAGTTTTATTCGGTCGGGACACTCTTGTTTCCAACCAAGCAGTTCCACTATTCCTTTTTCTTTCGACAAATCATATTTATATATTCCAATTATTTAATCGTTTAATTCCCTCAAAAGTTTCATTATATTAATATATACTAATTAACATTAATTAATTATAAGCACCTGCTTATAATTAGTTTGCTTAATGCTGGGTGCCAAACTGTGGAATAATCAAATCACCCCCACACAGTATCAGCCAAAAGCTTAAAGGTTAAGTAATTAAAGAAAGAAGGAAACTACAGAGTACCCTACTCGAAACCCTAAAAAGCAATAAAACAAAAATAAGTCAGATTGAGAACAAACAAGTATTCATTATGTGTGCTGTGGGTATATATATGTGGGTGTGTGCTCATAAAGCTCTTACCTTTATTTTTGCTTCTCATTCTCTCTCTCTCTCTTATTTCTTCTCTCTCTCTCTCTCTTTCTGGATGTGATTCTCCATAAACCTTTACAAAAGAAGAAGCATATAAGGAATTATAAGTATAACCATGGTTTTTTCTTCCATTCCCTCTGCTTATCTTGATTCAGCCAACTGGCAACAGGTAAGGGTTTTGATTTTCTTATATTTCTTAAGCTTAATTCCCCATGGCTTCTTTGCCAAAAAAGCTAAGTGTTCTAAAGAAAAATATTCCAATCACTTTCTTCTTTATTTTTTGGACCTGATCTTTAATTTTTCTTGAATATACCAGATGTTCATCTCTGCTTTTCTTGATTTTTGCAGCCACAGAACCATCAAATTGGAAGTAGTACTCCCACTAGCTCTTTGCTTCCAGTTACTTCACCACAGCCTGCAGCACCGCCACTCCGGCAGCCACATGCTGGTGGTGGTTCAGGGTCTATCCGGCCGGGCAGCTTGTCTGAACGAGCCCGGTTAGCCAACATACCGATGCCAGAGGCAGCCCTCAAGTGCCCTAGATGTGATTCAACTAATACAAAGTTTTGCTACTTCAACAACTATAATCTATCTCAGCCTCGACACTTTTGTAAGACCTGCCGGAGGTACTGGACTAGAGGGGGGGCTCTGAGGAACGTCCCGGTTGGAGGTGGTTGCCGGAGAAATAAAAGGAGCAAAGGTAGTAATACAAAGTCTCCTGTCACCTCAGATGGGCAAATTAGCAGCTCCAATACTTCCACTAGTACTATATGCTCTAACAATGGAAATATTACAGCCAATATATTAGGCCTTTCACCTCAACTTCCCTCTCTTCGGTTTGTTACTCCATTCAGTCAGCTCACTGATAACTATGGGAGCGGTGATGTTAGCTTGAATTACAGTGGAAATGCAGCTTCTCTGGTGGGAACAAACGGAACGAATTTTCCGGTGGAAAGCAATTTAGTACTTAGTGGTAATCACATTGGTGGAGGAGTGACTAATGCCTTATTGTCAAGTGGTGGCATTGAGCAGTGGAGATTCCCTTTCTTGGGGGGATTAGATGCATCTCCGGCAGCCGGGCTTTACCAATTCCAAGGCGGAATTAAGCAATCAGGTTTTGGCCCTGCAGGTGATCATCAAAGCTTGAGGCCTAAACTTTCTAGCTCAATGTTATCTCAACTTGCATCAGTGAAGTTGGAAGAAAATCCAGCTGGCTTGAATTTGTCAAGGCAATTTGTCGGAAATGATCAGTGGAGTAGTGGTGGTGGTGGTGCTTCTTGGACAGATCTCTCTAGTTTTAGCACTTCTTCCACAAGCAATCCCTTGTGAAATTTGTATTGCTTTCAGTCTATTATCAGCAAAAATTCTCTTAAGGAAGCTTGGAATTTTATCTACAGAGCTTCAGTTGACGAAATTATACCCCTTGGAATTGACAAACATGATGATGATGATCATGAGGTATTATGATTATATATGTAGAATCCAAGACTTTGGATCAAACTCTAATTAAGGCTGGACAAGTGGACAACCGATGACTTTCGGCCTAAAAGATCGACTGCAAACCCTAGGATTAATGGTAGGTTATTAATTTGTTTTTCTCTTATTTTCTCTGTCATAAGCTTACTTAATTTCCAATGTTTGATATCAGAGTTATGTTTAGACAAGTGAGTGTTTGGAGTTCTTTGGTTTTATATATATGTTTCAGAAGCTCTTGAAACTTTTGTGCTGATTGGAATTTATTGAATAATGTACTCAACACGTTGAATCTGTTACTTTTTATCTCTTGAACATATTTTTTCTAGTGCTTAATTATTATAAATTAGGTTTTATGATTTTCTAAGTATTCCCAAACGTTAATGCAAATGAATGAATAAATATGCTTAGATATATTTTGTATTTCAGATCTTAACTTGCTGAATCATAAGTCTGATAAATTAAAAAGTTCATATATAAAAGAACTCATGATAAATATAGGATGTGGAGTTATAACTTTTAAGTGGAGATCAAATTTTTTATTTGTAATTATATATGGTTTTAACCATTTGATAATCATGACCACTTTGTTTATTAATTCTTTATTTTTTTTTTCAATTCCTCATTTTGTATTGAAGCTGTAATTTAATTAAGTGAACCAGAAGTGAAAGTGAATCTATATATATATATAGCAATTAGTATTTGCTAGCTCTTTTTTTTTAAAAAAACAATATATCCTTGATATATATATATATATATATATAAACTAGTTTTAGTAAATTAGTCCAAGTCACTTGTTTCCCAGTGGCATATGTTTACATTCTATACATTTTGTTTTGAAAATAGAAATTGATAATTCCAATTACATCTATAAATTTTGTGAGTCTCACATGTACTAAAGAAGTCCATATTCACTTGTTCTATTTGCATATTTTGAAATTAATAGAAATAAAACACTATAACTTGAGATTTCTTGTAATAATATAATTAATTAGTTATGCTAGGAAGTATAAATCGGCTCACCAATCAATTAAACTAATATTTGAGATATGCAATAATTGCCAAGTTAACTTATAATATAATGAATGATTTAGGTATCATTTTATTGTTATGGAGAAAGCATAAATTTTGAAAGAGTTTACTACATAATATATATATAACATCTTTCTTAAAATACTAAAACTAGCAATTATAATTAGAGAAACAGATTAACAAGTTATTAATTAAGTTATGCATGCAGCCATAACATCCAAAACTAACAAGCACCAATTTACCTTTGGCAAAAGTTGATCACTTTTAATTTAAAAAAAAAACTAATAAAACGGTATTACGTATTTAACAATTTATAAATTAGTTGCCAAACACGTACGCATTATCTGGCATAATGTATTACCAAGAATTATAACATACTATCATTCCTATCACTCAACTGAAGAATTTGGAAACAAAAGATATGAAGTATTATATTCAAGGGGGAATTCTTACGAAAGAGTCCATGGAATTACTTTGAAAAAATCATTCTTATGATCGATCGATCTTCATGGCATAAAAGTGTTGCGAGTTTGAAAATCGTTTCTAAGATCAAGAAACATTTTTTTTAATAAAGATCAAGAAACAATCTTATTTTTAAATTGCTAATTATGTGCAAATTTGTTTGTTAATTTTAGATCATTAATTTAGGCATTAAGGTCCAAATTACAATATGCTTGATCTCTCTATATATAGATATGGGGTTTAAATAATGAGTAATAATAAACTTTCATATTAGTTCACCAATTAATTCACTAGCTAGTTGTGTATTAACAATAAGGGTAAAACCGTTAATTAAGGCATTTAAATAATTTGACATTTAGATATTTTAGGGTTAAAATTATCCACCGGTGAATTAACTGATAAACTAACTGGGAAGTGTAGCATTATTATTAAATAATCCCAATTATAATGAAGTTTGTGCCCTTCATCTTCAAAAATTCCAAACTTGTCACTTTAACTCCATGCATGCCTGAAAATTTCCAGAAAATCTACCTAGAGTTTTGGTATACAGTATTCACTTCCTTCCCCAAGAAAACTTCTTACTCAGAATGGTACTACATAATCTTATTCTTAAATGATAGAGACAGTGAAATCCTTGTACAATGATAAATAATAAATTTATGTTAAAAATATGTTTGAATGCAGCCAGAGAGGGATAGAGGTTAACAGTAACAGAAGTGTCTCAAAAGACTCCAAAATTCCCCCTCAATTTCATACAAAATTATACCTTCCAAACATTAAAGTTGAATCCAAAGTGTGTTGGAGACTAGAAATCTTGAGATTTGAACCCAATAATCACTTAAAAGAATATCACTGCATACATCAGAGTCAAAGATGACGATACCACAAATCCAAGAATGGAACTAATATATATTTCTCGCTCTTCAAGGTCACATATACACTAACCGCGCATGAAAATTTTCTTTTCTTCTGATTCTATAAACCATGCCTTTCTGAATTAAATAAACTGTGTGTCTCAAAACCCTTTCCTTCTGCATTAACATATAGATGCTGATTTGTGGTTTTAATTATACCAAATAAACGTTCTAATATAAAATAGTCATCTTCCATATGTATATATTTTACATCAATCTATACACGTGCATATATTCTCAAAGAAAATAATGAAAATTATCTAATGTTTTTAATGCTTTATAACTATATATGTATGATAAAGAAGCGTTATTAATTAACTATAACTAAAAGGGATCCATGTACTAAAGAACCCTCCCCCCCCCCCCAAAAAAAAAGAATACATATGATTAAAGAAGAAGAATTTTGATGCCCTTTAGGAAGTAAATAGAATGTGGATCATGATTGCCAGTCAAGCATAAATTTTTTTTTTGGATATATATATATATATATTTAGTTTTATCGGGTTTATGGACAAAAAAAAAATTCATTAATTTTACAAGTTAATTAAACTATTGTTTTCTTATATTTTCGAATTACATATATAAGTAGTAATAGTATGATTTATATATGTTTTAGCATGTTGAAGTGTATTAATTTTTCTACTTTAAAAAAGAGAGTCTTAATTTTTTAATCAAAGGCAAATGCTGTTTCATTAAATTCTTTCATTCTATTAAGGATTAGAGAGAGCTAGTTTGATCTTGTCGAAATACATAACATATGGGATCGAAATTATACAAACACACACACATAGCCCCTCTAGCTAAGATGATTTAAAAGTTTGGGTCAGTTTGTGATATTTTAAATTATAATTTGAGTATTGAAAAGTTAACGTGTGGGTTGAGACAAAAAGTAATACTTGATAGTCGTACATTGACGTTTACATGTGAAATGTATAAATAAAAATGATATATGGTACTTGACAAGCGTAAAAACTAGCTGTTTTCTAGAGAGCGAGATCGACTGGCTCAATGGATCACGCAACCATAAAAACTATGCTTGACGTTTTCTCGTTAATTAATTAGTCATCATTATTGTCCATCGCTCATATATAAAAATTAACGATCACTTCACGTCTAAAGTCTTTAATGTAAAGAAGAATCCATTTTGCATATGAGAAAGTGAGTCAAAGAGTAAGACGCTATTCAAGTTGAGTAACTATAGTGATGATGAAATGAAGTTTCACTAGCTAAGGGAATTAGGGAAAGGAAGACAAAATAAAAAAAAAAATACGGGTGTAGAGGTTAGAAGGAAGCGCGGGGACCGCAATTATATTGATTGGGTAAGTTAGTACAAGTGGAAATGCTCATCTCCAAGGGAAAGAATCTCACTTTTTGTGAGGATCAAAGCTTCTTGGCTTACCCAACAACGAATAAAGCAACCATTTCTTTCCTTTCCTCTCCTCTCCTATCCTTTCTTACATAAAAAGAAACCCCCCATCTCTCTCTCTCTCTCTGTGTGAGAGATAAATAAATACACATGACGCAGATCTGATTATGTGTCGGGTAGTTGTCTTGATTCTTGAATGAGTAATAATTAGTGAGAGTAATCAGCGGATGCGTCCTTTAAAGATCCCGAGATTGTCGATTCATACTATTCAACTCTTAGGAATATTGGCTCGGAAAATCAAGCCACCTACATTATGTCCACAATCCAATCGCCCCCACAAATGTAAAAACCAACGCATTTGTTTGGTAAGGATTTAAAAAAATGTGAGTTTATAAATAGATTTAAAATTTAAATTTGTCATATAGTATTGATGGAATATTGGACGTTTCAAATCAATGCAAGATGTGAATTATAATAATTGTTGTCATGTCTCGAATAAAATACAATCATTATATCATGTATAAACGCAACCAAATCACTATATTTGGCTACCATTTAAAAATCAATTTAATTTAGCAACTAATTTAAATCTCAAATTTTAGACACATGACAACACCCTATTAAACCACATATTTAATATGATGTGAATTTTTACATTATTTTAATCATTACCTCCACATGACACAATTAAATATAGACACATATACAAAATTTAAATTTTAAAATCTATTTATAAATCCACATTTTTATAAATGGTTACCAAAAGGATTCGAAACGGTAATAATGTGGGAGTGAGTGTCAATGTTGGAATCAGATTCCGCGTTAGTTTCTAGGAAAATTGTCTGTGTGTCAGTATCACTTATCAGTGCCTGCATGCCTCGTGCTTAAATACTTATACCTGGAATTTGGAAAAGGAATGAATTGATTCCTCTGTATATATTTGTTTAATTACATACGCACCATAATAATCCTTAAACAAAGTAAACATCATTAATTTATGGTCGAATCCATAAATGTCTTGATTTAATATATTAATTAATTAGATTCTTGAATCTGTACCAAACTTGAACGGCACCGGCCTTGTTAACAATCACATAATTAATTGATGAGATGAGATGAATTACTTATATCATCACCACAAAAAAATTAAAAGCCGTTTAATAAAACTTCCATGTTATGTATATATATTTTTACCCATATTCATATATATATTTGGATCTGTAGCTTAATTAATGATACTATCTTCTTCGACGCACACATATATAGTTGTTGAAGTCACATAACTATAGACTATAGTAATCGCCATAATCTGGTCAATTCAGAAAATTAATAGACTCATGAAAACAGGTAAATTAATCACATTTAACTCCACAATTACATTTTTTGAAATTTAAACACCATTCATTTATTTAACGAAATAATCACATGGTTTTGATTAAGATCGGAAGAGCGTCGTGTAGGGATGGTAGGTTGGAGTACCCTAATCACAATTTGTCCTGAATTAATTAGTAAAACATTTTATTACCCATTCTTTTCACAAGCTAATAGATGATTGTGAATCCATCTAGAAATAAATCGTTAATGTGGGGGCTATTCTTTTACTAGCTCTAACTTAAAGGACCTGTATTGAGATTTCATTCCTAAAGATTATAGTAGTAATTAGCAACATATTAGGAGGAGTGCTCAATTTCTTAAGAGCTCGTTCATTATTTAACTGAAGTGGGATTCGTTGACACTTTTGTGACAAAACCATCATATGTATAGCAAAATTTTGTCAATATTTAACTTTAGGGATGGGGTGAAAAAGTGTAAAGAATTTTAGAATATAGATAGGCCCAAGATGCCGGTCTCTATTAAATCAAATAAAATCCGTCACAAACGACAAGCTAGTAATATTCTTATCCTTGAATTTCTTTTTGGTATTTTGTTTTTCCGGCAATTGGAAGAGAAAGTTAATGCCGCCTATTTAATCAACAAACACTAAAGTAAAAAGCTAGCTATAAGGCTATCCGGTGACTGTTGAAAGGCAAGTTTGAAGCATCCTATGAATATGTCTAGATTCTTTCCAATGTGGCCAGAGTTTAATTTATGACCCGTTTATATATATCAAAATAGTTCCCCAAAAATAAAATAAAATCATACTATATCTCAAAGTTAAAAATTAAAAATAAAAATTGGATAAATTAAATTAATTATATCATCACATTGTCAATTGGAGTACCTGTAAGTTTACACGATTCTCCATCATTCGTTTCCAATTTTCTGAACACGACTTGTGGTGGGAATGGTTGGAGGTAGGCCAATTTTAATGCCATATGGGCATGGGGAAATTTTTACTAAAAACGCAGGAATATATACTCAAAATTTGTACATTTCATACTTTATCAAACATTACTGTACTTTTTATTAAGTAATATTTATTAACCACGCATGGATTCAAGGTGTGATTTCGACGATGTTTTTCCCCCCTTTTACAACACTGTTTTTTGGTGTGTACAAATTGAAATTTATTTTGGTCAAAAAATTTATTAAATATTTCCATTAATCACTTCCTCTTTCTAAAAGTAAGCTCTCCATCCAACTTCTATTGAGTTTTTAGAAGAAAGTAAATGAATTTTTTCTACTAAAAAATAAAAAGATGACTATTTTATGTATTTATTTTGGAATTATTAAACGTCACGATAGTGCGCCGGAGATTGGTGAACTTTCGTAACTTTATTGCAATGAGTGCAGGGTTGCATTCTTCATGCAAAAGGAAAAAAAAAAATTAAGAAAGCAAATATCTCTTTCATTGAAGAGATCAAATTAAGAAATCCTATCGGTGTGGTTGGCAACTAGTAGTTTATTAACTAATTAATAAAAATAATCTATGGTGGGATATTTTGGCAAGACGTCATGTGGGTTATTCTCTAACAATCTCGCGTTATGAGTACATTTGGCGTAATGTATAGTGGAAGATAGGGACTACTGAGTAGGAATGTTTGAGTACATGACGTCTGGAGTACTTGTAATAGCGCCAGACAGTAACGTGGCGTAACGTTCAATCTCTTAAATCACATCAGTAACGGATATCATACATGCAACATCATTTGTCTCATACGTGAACATTTTCGTAGGGCTCAGGGCAAGCTTAGGAGCCTGAATTGGACCTAAGAGTGAGAAAAGTACTGGGGTGAGTGTAGAAGAAGTGGTCGTGAAAAGGAATTTTTTATTGGTCCAAGTAATTTTAGGGTCGAGAGGCAAACTCCTTAAGGAGTCCACCGTTGGCTCTATCATTTTCACCCCTCAACAAATTATAGTATGCAACAAAATTCATGTCCACTTGTTGGTTAGTGGGTGAAGGATTTGATTCGGACCTTTTTGTACGTTTTTGTTTTATTATTATGCAAAAATTATGGATGGTTCCATTCATTATTATCTGTATCTGCATGGTGGCATGCACGCTGGCCTTGCCAAGCACTTTGTTTCATTGCTATTGCTCGCCCATTAATTGACATATATATATATATATATAATTATTGAAACGACTCTTAAATTATTTAATTTTAATTAATTTTAAAACGATGTTTTCGAATAATTTACTTAATATTTTATAGTTTAACATCAAATAATTCAATAGAATCAGTCAAATCTAGTCATAGTCCATTTTTAAGATTTAACATGTGATTGAGCCTATGAAGTAAATAAATACAAAAATAAGGAGCTTTTGGAAATTAAGCCTAAATATAAACTAATTTATTACTGTTTCGGGGTTTCATATATTTATTATCATTAATTTATTAAACTGATAATAATGATATAAAAATTAAAAAGCGCATGTGTAAAAAACACATCTATGCTATATAGTCACGAATTGCTAAGATTATCGAAGATCGACAAATTATTTGTGATGGTCACTACGCGTCTTTGTGCAAGTGATAGATAGTGGTTACTTATGAAGCCGACTAACCAAAAATCTTCATGCTGAATTATAAATCTCTTTGGACATAAAGTTAGAGAAAGATGTTGAAAAAGTAAATTAAAGACTCGTGACTTGTTTTAGTCGAACCCAAAATCATTCAGAATAGGGATACCCAATTCCAACAATTAATTAATTAAATAATATAGATTCCCTATCCTTGTAGTGGCAAATTATCTTTTGGATTGATGTTGATTAGCACTAAAGCGCAAATATTCATTGCACTATTTCTTAAACATAAAATAGGCATACCGAATAATCGTTTTGACCTTTCTCATTCCTTAATTACAAAGGAGAACAAACGGCACACATTTTTTGACAAATCCAAGTAGAATAAGCAAAGACCATATTTGGATGAAATTTATGAAACTTGAGTATTTACTTTACATCGAAAATGACGTGTCAAAAACGACAAATATGATGGCAATCTAGAGTTAACGTCTTGATATCTTATAGCTTGCCACAACGAAACAATTGTCATTGATACTAATCACTTAGTCTAGAAAATGGAAATAAATAATAAATAAATAAAAAGCATCATTTCGTATATGTAAGTGAATGAAGTGAATAAAATTTATTCACGTAAATTTTATCAGTATCAAAATGGCATGTAGGCAAATCTTCCACACCTTAAATTGAAGATTCAAAATTATACACTCTCTTGTAATTCTGTCCCAAAATAAGCACAAATAAGTGAGTTTCTAATTCTCATCCTACATCAAAATTATAATTTCAACTACTACTAATTCAACTAAAAATTTGATAATTATTGAATTATAACTACACATTTCAAACTTTCATTAAAATATCCACCACTTATTTCAACTTGTTATAATTTTCTCATAAATAAATCTCAACCTCTGCATTAAAATGTATATCGTTTATGCTTTGGGCCACATACATTACCTGCTTGGACTTTACACTCAATTAGGCCAAGATTTACCGGTCTAGCAAGTAGCAGGTAATGGTACTCACCTGGGTTAACAGTCCAAAAACATGTGTAGAAAGATATTGATCCGCTGTTAGAGTAGGAGCTAAGGCCCAACTATTCCACCTCCAGAATGGCAATTACGAGTACTTACTTCATCTTTTATATACGAATAAAAAACTGAGACGTAGATTTAGGTGACCTAATTTATTGTTAAACTAGTGCTAGTGAATACACACGGATCAGGAGCACCGAATCTTACGAAAATTTTTTTTCCCCAAATTGATTTTGAGCTCTTGTAAAACGGATCGAGAGATCCATATGCCAAGTTCAAATTAGTTTAAGACTAGAAGTGACACAATTATCAACTCTTGGTGAATTTGAAAATTAATTGTCATATAATTAGTGATGTGCGTACAAGTTTTATCAGTCATCTACACAAATACAAATAATGAAAGTGGGGGCAATGTTGGAGTAATATCTTCATTTGACGGTTCTTAGACTTAAGAAATTAGGTAATATAAGTACAACAATGTAATGAATGAATTTAGATGCACCGGTTTATATTGGGGGTCTAAATGGAGTTCAATCAATATGAATAAGGCTGCTAGGGTTGGTATGTGGTTTAAATGGGTGACCCAAAGAACAAAAATAATGCAAGATAATAATCAATTATTAATGAACTAACCACTAGACTTTCAGTCCCAGAAGCACCACCCTCCCCCGGCGCAACTCGGCCACCGTACTACCAACTTCGCTTCCCCTTCCCAAGCATCCCTTATCGCCATCAGTTAATAAATTCTGAATGGATTCATTTAACTAGACTTATTATTTAGTAGAGAAATTTACAAAATACACAATGTACACTACTAAAAAGGCCGCCAGTTGGGACGGAATATTCCGTCGCTAAAGAGGGAAAATCCATCGCAAAAGACCTTTTGTGACGGAAAAGTTCGGTCAGAAAACCCGTCTCTGAAAGCCTGGTCGCAAATTTTTTTTGACCGAAATAAGTGACCGTCGCAAACTTCTAACGGCCATTGTGACGGAATAGCCTTCCGTGAGAAAGCTTGTGACGGAGAAAATGTGGTCAGAAATATCTGACGGAAACCAACCGTCACAAATTTCTAACGGTAGCAGTCTGTCACAAATTTCTAACTGCAGCAGTCCGTCACAAATTTCTGACGGAACAAAATCCGTCACAAATTTCTAACAGAATATGATCCGTCACAAATTTCTGACGGAACCAAGTCCGTCAGAATTTTCTGACGGAAAATCCGTCAAAAGCTTGTATTAATCCCAATTGTTAAACACATGCTGTTATTTTTCTTCCATTCTATCTATAAAAATCAGAATTTTGTGTAAATATTCAAAAATGACTATTTTCTAATAACAACATTTCCATTAATAGTAATAATAATACAATTTCAGCAAATCATACAATTATTATTAGTTAACAAATCATACAATTTCAGCACAATAGTATTTACTATTTACATAAAAGATGGCTATGCTACGAAAGGGAATGTTCATAATATCATGCATACTTTTGCCACCAAATTCACAAGAAATATTAGCGAACCAAAGTATCAAGGTAACAAAAAATATCTAATTTCACTATCCTTGATCTGAACCACTTCTAACCACACGGCCTCCTACCGCCTTTGCTCGTCCTCCAGA